>WNGS01043084.1:0-11034 GCA_020271785.1 Procambarus virginalis
CTCACTCCTACTCCCAATCACTCTTACTCTCAATCACTCCTACTCAATCACTCTTACTCTCACTCTCAATCACTCTTACTCTCACTCTCAATCACTCTTACTCTCATACTCACTCTTACTCTCAATCACTCTTACTCACTCACTCACTCGACTTACTCACACTCACTCTCAATCACTTACTCACTGTCAGTCACTCTTACTCACTCTTACTCTCACTCACTCTTACTCACTCTTACACACTCTCACTCACTCTTACTCACTCTCACTCACTCTTACACACTCTCTGTCACTCTTACTCACCTCAGTTACTCTTACTCTTACTCACTCTTACTCACTCTTACTCTCAGTCACTCTTACTCACTCTTACCCACTCTCACTCACTCTTACTCACTCTTACCCACTTTCACTCACTCTTACTCACTCTCACTCACTCTTACTCACTCTTACCCACTTTCACTCACTCTTACTCACTCTCAATCACTCTTACTCTCACTCACTCTCAGTCACTCTTACTCACTCACTCACTCTTACTCTCAGTCACTCTTACTCTCTCACTCTTACTCACTCTTACTCTCACTCACTCTTACTAATTCCTACTCACTCCTACCCACTCTCATACTCTTACTCTTATTCACTCTTACTCTCACTCACTCTCAATCACTTATTCACTGTCAGTCACTCTTACTCTCACTCACTCTTACTCTTACACACTCACTCACTCTTACTCACTCTCACTCTCTCTTACAAACTCTCTGTTAACCTTCAGTCACTCTTACTCTTACTCTCAGTCACTCTTACCCACTCGTACTCTCACTCACTCTTATACTCACTCCCTCATACTCTTACTCACCCTTACTCATTCCTACTCACTCTTACTCATTCTCACTCCTACTCTCACTCACTCTCAGTCACACTCTTACTCACTCTCTCACACTGTCACTCTTACTCACTCTCACTCTTTCTCATTCTTACTCACACTTACTCACTCTCATACTCACTCTTACTCTCACTCTTACTAACTGTCATTCTCTTACTCTCACTCACTCCTACTCACTCACTCTCACTCTTGCTCACTTCAAGGCATTTGAAGTGGAATTCAAGCTTGTTCGCATGGCTCCATTTAGATATATGCACTTCACTTTTGGTCGCTGTATTATAGAATGGATATAAATTCACTAGAATGCGTCCAGCGTAGGATAAAGTTAATTAATCCCCCAAAACACTTCTGCGTTTTGGGCGAGTTAGCCCTCCACTATCTCCTGTGGTTTTGGATGTTCCAAGGTAGTGGGCGCTAATACTGAAAAGTGTATAGTCTTTTCAACCTTGTCACCTTAATTCTCGTCCTAGGTTTTTCAATTTGGTATCAATGTGTTCGCAATAGAATTCCCAACAGGAGTATATGCATATAATTTAAAAAACAGCATCGCGCTCCACCCGCCGACAAGATGAAGGTAGGCGGCTGGTACCAGAAAGAGCTCATTACATTAGAGAGTGCGATAATACTGAAAAGTGTATATTCTTTTCAACTTTGTTACCACAATTCTCGTCCTAGGTTTTTCAATTTGGTATCAATGTGTTCGCAAAAGAATTCTGTACAGGACTAAAGGCATATAAACTCAAAAAAACCGGCTTACCATCCGCAACAAACAGAGAAAGCGAGAGCTTGTTACCCAGGAGTGCACAAGAGCTATAAAATGTATACACTCTTTTCACTTTGGTCACCTTAATTGTCATCCTAGGTCTTATAATTGATAATTTTGGTATCAATGTGTTCGCAATAGAATTCCCAACGGGAGTGTATGCATAAAATGTCAAAAACAGCAGTGCGCTCCACCCGCTGACGTGATGAAAGCAGGCCGCGTTACCCAGAAGAGAGTGCTATGCAGTGCGTGGCCTTCCATATAGAGAGCCTTTTAATACAGAGAGTGAATACTCTTTTCAACTTTAATTGTCACCTCAATTCTCGTCCTAGGTTTATCAATTTGGTATCAATGTGTTCGCAATAGAATTTTCTACAGGTTGAAATGTAAATAAACTCCAAAAGCATATAAGCCAAAACCGAGTGCATATAAACTCCATTAGTGGACATTTAGCAGCTAAAATTTTGACTCCATACTTCGTCATTAGTGGGCGAAAGTGCTAATTAGAAACCTGTTATAAGAACAAAGATTGTCAAAGCTTAAATTACATTCTCTAGAAAGGCGATGAATTAGGAGTGACATATGGTAGAGGTGCACAATAGGATGAATGGACATAACAAAGGGGACATTAATAGGGTATTAAAAGTAACAACACAAAACAGAACTCGAAACAAAGTGTAAAAATTGAAAAAATTTAGATTTAGGAAAGAACTGCATGGGTATATACACTGGGTTTGTACCTCAAGGTTCATGTATGCAATATTACAGAGTTCCAATTAATTCCCATGCATGCACTTAATATATGTTATGTTTATGTACTATATGTTTTTATGTTAAAATGTTTTTGTTGATTTGTTTCTATATTTTCATAAGTAAAGTATGCTTTTTCACTTATTCCAAGTTTTATGGTAACTTTACAAGGTTTAAAACAAAGTTCAAAATTATTTTCTGCTTTTCATACAGGAATTATACGTTAATATAACATCATAATAACGTAATGATGTCGTGCAAATAACGTTATATTGACGTCATATAAATGTTATATTTACGTTATAAGAACGTAAATTGGATAGGTTTACATAGAGTAAACAAAAAAAAAACAAAATGTTGACTGAAAATGATATATTCTTAAATATAAAGCATGAAAACATTACAATTCCACAGCATTCACTATTATTTTAAAAATTTTACATAAATCTTAGAAACCTGTGTCTCAAGAATATATGTTTTTAGTTATATCTAATGGTTTTAAGGACGTCAGATATACGTATTTATCTTAAAAGTTACAAAACTACCTTTGTGGCACCATTTAAAAACGTTCACAAACGTTCTGTGTTTGCTGGGTTACCATTGTGATCATTGCTGTCTTCTTATATGTGCTGTCAATTTGCTGTATGGTGCCTATTAACATTTGTTTATATTACCAATCAATCTGTCAATGCAGTTTATTTATTTATTTATTTATTTATTTATATAACAAGAAGGTTTTAGTTTTAGTTCATTTATTATGCACCCCATACCCATCTTGTGGGCGGTTGTGGAAAGGGTTACAGAGGCACATAATGGGCTCAGGGACTGAACCCCACAATTCATTTAGCTAAGCAAGTTACAATCTTGATGAGCTAGTTACAAAATTCAATATAAGTCGTCACATCAACAATGGGTTCAAGATCGACCTCAAATACAGGTTCTAAATTAAGCAACTGACATGTGGAGAGCTAGTGTCACAATTTATATGTTTGTCCTGCACACCGCCCCCCATCCAGCGGGCAGCGGTGGATAGGTTACAATCACTCAGTTACTACCTACAGTTAGCAAACTGGGGATATTTGGCTAAAATTTCTGGTAGCAGATCATTTTGAATGAAATATTTACACATCGCTGGAACATTGGTTATAGAATTGTCTCTAAATTCACGTATCTTTTCGCACTCCATCACATAGTGACGGAGGGTGTGCGAATAATTTTGTTGACACAGTTTACATTTGGTCAGGTCTACATCGGCAGATAATGAGAATTCCCAGAGATACTTGTAACCGAGTCTAAGCCGAGCAGCAGTAACATCTAGAAGTCTGCTGATTTTATTGGATGATCCATAGATGTGTGGCTCCTCTTGCATGATAGTATGAAGGTACATTGGATTTGAGAGAATACATAGCATAGTATTTACAATCTGTAAAACCACTAGTACGAGCAGCGTTTCGGGCAAGTCCTTAACCTAACAAATAATTTTAAGCAGGTAAATTCTAGCAGAATTAATAAATGATAACAGATACATTGCAAGAAAAAAAAATGAAATGAGAGAGGTTAGTAAGTATATTAAAGCACATTGGTATATTAAAGCTCTGATTGATTACAATGACAGCTTGATTGGTAATTTAAACAAGATTAATAGACACCATACAGCAGATTAATAGCACATATAAGAAGACAGCAATGATCACAATGGTAAAGATAATTCAGAGCTGTATTATGCCTATGTGCTTTAATATACTTACTAATCTCTCTCATCTCATTTTTTTGCAATGTATCTGTTATCATTTTATTAATTCTGCTAGAATTTAACTACTTAAAATTATGTTAGATTTTTATTTATTTATTTATTTATTTATTTATTTATTTATTTATTTATTTATTTATTTATTTATTTATATATTTATTTATTTATGCATATACAAGAAGGTACATTGGGATTGTGAGGATACATAATATGGTAATTACAATCTTGTAAAGCCACTAGTACGCACAGCGTTTCGGGCAGGTCCTTAATCTAAGAAATTTATAAGTAGATAAATACTTGCAAAATTTATAAAAATGATAACAGTTACATAGCATGAAAAAATAAAAGATGAGAGAAAAATTTTAAGTATATTAAAGCACATAGGTACGAAAAGGCAATGTAAAGGATCTGGGTGTACTCATGTCGGAAGACCTTACCTTTAAAGAACACAATAAAGTAGCCGTCACAACTGCAAGAAAAATGACAGGTTGGATAACAAGAACTTTTCACACTAGAGATGCTATACCGATGATGACACTTTTCAAAATGCTTGTGCTCTCTAGAGTGGAGTACTGCTGCACAATGACAGCCCCTTTCACAGCTGGAGAAATTGCTGACCTGGAGAGCGTGCAGAGGTCCTTTACTGCTAGAATCCACTCAGTAAAACATCTAAACTATGGGACCGACTAAAGAGCCTAAATCTGTATTCCCTTGAGCGCAGGCGGGAGAGATACATAATAATTTACACGTGGAAATATTAGAGGGGCTGGTCCCAAACCTGCACACAGAAATAACATCACATGAGACCAGAAGACATGGCAGGATGTGCAGAATACCCCCGTTGAAAAGCAGAGGTGCAACTGGTACTCTGAGAGAGAACTCTATCAACATCAGGGGCCCGAGACTGTTCAACACGCTCCCGCTATACATAAGGGGCATAACTGGCAAACCCCTCACAGTGTTCAAGAGAGAACTGGATAAGCACCTCCAAAGGATACCTGATCAACGAGGTTGTGACTCATAAGTCAGGCTGCGAGCAGCCGCGTCCAACAGCCTGGTTGATCAGTCCAGCAACCAGGAGGCCTGGTCGATGACCGGGCCGCGGGGACGATAAGCCCCGGAAGCACCTCAAGGTATCCTCAAGGTAAGTAGCACAGAATGATTGAAATGACAGCGTGAATGGTAGTTTAACAAAACTTAGCAGGCACAATACAGCATATGGCTAGCACATAAAAGAAGACAGCAATGAACACAATGATAAAGTTGTTTGGATTAAGTACATAAAGACAGAGATTGGGTAACACTAGGTACAGAGCAAATTTAAAGCTCAGTGCAGGAAACTACGAAGATGAAATTAGGTACTTTTTGGTTTTATTTTTAAATGAGGCAAAAGTTTGACACCTTTTCAATTCACTAGGGAGTGAGTTCCTTAGACTAGGTCCCTTAATTTGCATAGAGTGTTTATGTGATTATAGAGTGTCATAGAGTGATTAAGGACCTGCCCGAAACGCTGCGCGTACTAGTGGCTTTACAAGATTGTAAATACCATGCTATGTATTCCTACAAACCCAGTGTACCTTCTCGTATATAAGTAAATAAATAAAAAAGTAAATAAATTAGGGGTAAGGTAGGTTACATGGAGTTAATTAGGTAGCACTTAGTTATCATCTTAAACTGGTTGGGAGAGGTACAGATTTTGACATGATTGGGAAGGTCATTCCATTCTGGGTCCCTTGATTTGTAAAGCATTTCTAGTTTGATTAAGTCGTACTCTAGAATATCAAATAGGTATTTGTTTCTGGTGTAGTGCCCATGAATTCTGTTACAACCTTCTAGGAAGCATTTAAGGTCAGGATTGACATTACAATTCAAAGTTTTAAATATATAGAATACACATGAGAGGATGTGCAGTGACTTAATATCTAACATATTCAGAGATTTGAGTAAGGGTACCGAGTGCTGTCTGGGGCCAGAGTTAGATATTGTTCTAATAGCAGATTTGTGTTGGGTAATTAGAGGACGTAAATGATTTTGGGTAGTAGAATCCCAAGCACAAATACCATGGTTGAGATAAGGATAGATGAGAGAGTAATAGAGCATCACCAGGGCAGGGCGAGGTACATAATATCTGATCTTAGAAAGAATGGCAACAGTTTTAGAAACTTTTTTGCTATATTTAGAATGTGTCCCTGGAAATTCAGCTTGTTATCGATGAGGACACCAAGGAATTTACCATCAACTTTACTACTGATTTGTATGTTGTTTATTCTTAGATTAATTTTATTTGAGGATTTATTACCAAACAAAATATAGTAAGTTTTATCAATGTTAAGGGTGAGCTTGTTAGCAGTTAGTCAAAGATGAACTTTATTTAGTTCAATAGTTAAAAGGTACTCATCAATGCTTACCAGTATCATAAGAAAGGCAAAACTTCCATATTATGAGAATAGATTCAATGAAGCAAAAGGCAACATGAAAAGCACATGGAAAACCATCTCTAGTATCCTAGGAACTAAGCAACACTCACATAACCAAATGAAACTCTATAAGGATGACTATACACCGTCATCTGATTTAGAAATGGCAAATGAATTTAATAAATCCCACAGACTCAGGCACATATTAACACATATTTCTCAGGCAGCTATCCAAACTCTCTTCTCCTTTCACCAGTTAGCCCAGCAGATGTACACTCTAAAAACCAAGGCAGGGAACACCAGTGAAATTACGTCCATTGTATACAAAAGCGCCTCCAATGCCCTTGCGCCACCAATAGCTCTTCTATTCAATAAATCCATAGAGTGTCATACCTTCCCTGATGCAGGCGATGAGTCACAATAACGTGGCTAAAGTATGTTGATCAGATCACACTCTAGAAGGAGAAGGGACGACGACGTGTTGGTCCGTCCCGGACCATTCTCAAGTCGATCTCCTGGATCGATCTCAAGTCAAATGAGTTTCCGATTGGACTCTTCATTGACCTAAAAAATGCCTTTGATACTGTTAATCACATCTTATTCTTAGCCAGAATTCCAGAATAAGAATAACTTAGCCAGAATAATCACATCTTATTCTTAGCCAGAATTGAAATTATAATCTCATTTAACTACCATTGTGTACTTTAGCTCTGCCTTTCCTTTCAAAAGGTTTTAACCTTAGTTAAAAAAAAAAAATTGTCATCTTTATTATTGTCTTCTTTCATTTTACTGCCATGTTCCATAGTACACTGGCTTTGTCTGTGTCGTCTAGTATTAACTTCATTATCCAGTGTTCCTCAGTGTATCTCTATTTAAACTACCTCATTTTGTTTTAGTGTAACTTTAGTATTAAACTATAGTGTACTTATAATAGTATAGTAAGAAAGCTTTTCATTTTTTAGATTTCATAAATGCTTTTTGACTTTTTTTGGTCATCTATTGTTATTAATTATTCTAGTTCATTATTTACATTCCTAGTTCCCATTAAGTTTTTATTACTTAAATTACCATTAAGTTTATATTACTTTAGAATTTTTATTCTACTTTTCTTTATTTTCTATTTTGTTTTTTGGCACTCTTGCCTTGTTTTCCTGCAACCAGCCTTTTTATGCAGACAAGTATAGACCCAGAACTAAACCTCTTATCCACTATCTATGACAATCATCACTTTAATGATCAAAATTGCAGATATTTTACAGCACATGATGTAAACAATGTATTAACACATAATCACAATATCTCTGTAATCAACTTGAACGTTAGATCCCTAGGTAAACACTTCGATGATGTTAGTGCCTTGATTGAAACTATTGACAACAAATTCTCTTTTATTATACTTACTGAAACGTGGTTGAAAGAGGATACTACTCAACTCTTTAACATGCCTAAATACTCGGCAATTCACAACTGTCGTCAAATTCAGAGAGGTGGTGGTACTGCTCTTCACTACCACCAAGAACTAACATGCTTAAAAATTTAGAACTAGAGACTGCTGTGGGGAGTATATCTTCGCCAGTTTCAGAGTCAAGTGTGCCGAGTCTGTCCTGTCTGTGGGTGCAGTCTATAGAATTCCTAACACTGATGTGTCCGAATTCAATTCAAACCTTAGAAATCTAATACTCGATAACAGACTGAACAAAAACCATCTAATTATCGCAGGGGACTTTAATATTGACCTCTGCGAGCCTGAACACCCTACTGCTGTTAGCTTCCTCAACTGTATGAATTCCTGCTTCCTCATACCCTTAATCACTAGACCTACTAGAATCACTGATAGTACGGCCACGACTCTTGATCACATTTGGACCAACATAACCTCTCCGCTTACTTCAGGTATAATCACCGATAGCACTACAGACCATTACCCCACATTTCTCTCAACTAACATTATCAAACCACCTCTTGAGTCAAGGGAGTTAAGCTTTAGGCTGCACAATGAAACTGCTATAGACAATTTTATAACTGCTGCTGATAATGTCAACTGGGAATCCGAGTTAGGTAACATAGGGGACATCAACCTAGCAGTGCAATCTTTTCTTCAAAAGACTCTTAACCTTTATAACACCTACTGTCCTAGGCTTTCAAAACAAGTCACAACCAAAAGGCTTAACAATCCTTGGCTTACAAAGGGAATACTTAAATCCATTAATAAAAAACATGACCTTGAGAAGAAGTATAGGTTAGGAACCGTCTCCAAAGAATTTTCAAAGAATTACTCGTTATTGCTATCTAAAATAATTAGACGAGCCAAAACTAAATTCTACGAAGATAAATTTACCCAAATAAAGAGCAACATTAAAAAAACTTGGAGCACAATCTCACAAATATTGGGATCAAAGAAGATTTTTAATAACAAACCAACACTCCTGTCCAGTAACGATGGTCAGCTTTCAGCCTCTGATTCTGCTATTGAGTTTAATAGGTTCTTCTCTTCCATTGGGTCATCCCTTGCAAATGATATTCCATCTTCCAGTACTGATGTTAAGGACTATCTTACAGGTAACTATCCACAGTCTCTGTACCTAAAGCCTACTAATTCCATTGACGTCAATGAGATAATCCTTTCCCTTAAAACCAAGTCTAGTGCCCTTGATGAGATACCAACTTTAATTTACAAAAAAGCCTCCAGATCTTTAGCCCCTGCTATTGCATTGCTCTTCAACAAGTCACTTGAACTCCAAACCTTTCCAGATATTCTAAAGAAAGCGAGAGTAACCCCTGTCCACAAATGTGGTGATCTCACAGATGTTAACAACTACAGACCTATATCAATCCTGCCTAACTTGTCAAAAATATTTGAAAAACTAATCTACAAGCAGCTTTACTCTTATCTAGCCAAACACAATATACTTAGCTCTTGTCAATATGGCTTCAGACCCCAAAAAAACACTAACGATGCACTTATTAGTATGATTAACTTGATTCATGCAGCTCTTGATAAAAATGAGTTCCCTGTTGGGTTATTTGTGGACCTGCGTAAGGCTTTTGACACTGT
Organism: Procambarus virginalis; assembly: GCA_020271785.1. Classification (NCBI taxonomy): domain Eukaryota; kingdom Metazoa; phylum Arthropoda; class Malacostraca; order Decapoda; family Cambaridae; genus Procambarus; species Procambarus virginalis. The sequence continues at coordinate 9,613 of WNGS01043084.1, forward strand.
CAATCACCAAAACTTCTTCTTAAATTACATCATTATGGAGTCAGAGGACATTCCCTGCAATACCTCAAATCTTACCTTACTGACAGGCTCCAGTATGTTTCTGTGAATAATTCAATCTCTCCCACCCTACCCATCAACATTGGTGTTCCTCAGGGCAGCATACTTGGCCCTCTCCTCTTTCTCATCTACATTAATGCCCTTCCAAATGCCTCCCAACACCTCAAACCAATTCTATTTGCTGACGACACAACCTTCATTTACTCCAGTCCTGACTCCCTTGCTCTAAATGCCACAGTAAATACTGAGCTAAGTCCATCTTTGGCTAACTGCCAACAAACTCACCCATGGGGGCATGATGTTGGTTACAGAAAAGTTGTTCAATGTCAACCAATATTTTTTCACTAGTTTTATATGAAAAGCGCTGTAATTGTTCCAAGTTTCAGTACTGCAGATTAAATAGAAAGGGAGAAATATTTTTTTTGTTTTTTCAAAGAATTTTACACATTTTCAAGATTATATAAAACAACACACCTTTCAGATATAATCATTCTGTGACACTTTTCTGACACATTTGTATATAATAAAGGATCTCTAGTTGGGAATTTTCAAACATATTTAGTTTTCCTAATACAAATAGTCAAAGTTCCCCCCCACAAAAAAATTATGCAAATATGTCATGTTTATTGCTATTATAAAATCAATAAATGAACTTAGGAAAAAACGAGAACTTGAAAGTTTAGAGACATAGACTTTACATATAAGGTGTAAGTTTCATGTAAATTGAATAAAAAATGTAAAAGTTTTTCAAACGTTTTATGTTAGTTGAAAATACATAAGAAAATAATAAGTCTAACTTCTAAAATCTGTGCTGAGTTTACATTAACCAGTTTTCTCCAAAATTGGCACCCTTACAGATAGGAATATGTGCAGTCAGGTGCATAAGTTTCATGCAAATCGTCCGATAAAAAAGCAAGAAAAAAAAGAAAAAAATTACCTTAAATTTTTTTCTAATAAAACTAATTATAGTAGTTTTTTAATGTATGCTATTGTAATAGCAAAGAGTCATAGATATGTTTCAGTTAACACTTGTGTTTGATATTCGTTTTTGACCATTTGGAATTTTTTGACACCTATTTTCAATATTTTTTTCTCCCTTCCTATTTTATGCTACGATGCTGAGACTTGGGCCAGATGAAACTCTTTTCATGTACAACCCCTCAAAAAAGTTTGATTGAAATCGAACCAGTTTTCATTAATTGCATATTTTGGCCAAATGCCCCCTTAACATTGACAAAACTTCTATATTCTGTTTGGCAATAAATCATCTAATCAAATAAATCTCAAAATTAGCAATACCTTAATTTGTAACAAATTAGATGGCAAGTTCCTTGGCGTTCTCATTGACCACAAGCTGAATTTCCA
>WNGS01043089.1:0-10259 GCA_020271785.1 Procambarus virginalis
TTCTCCATCCCACATATGTTCAATTGATGCCTGCAATGTAGAGAATGCTCGGGAAGTAGTGGACATGACTCTTACAGCAGGCGTGGGAGAATTAGAAGGGGGGAACACCGTCACATATATATGTATATATATATATACATATGGTGTACCTAGTAGCCAGAACGTCGTACTCGGCCTACTATGCAAGTCCCGATTTGACCAATAAGCCAAGTTTTCCTCAATTAATATATTTTTCTCTAATTTTTTTTTTATGAAATGATAAGTTACCAGTTTCATTTTGTATGAGGTCAATTATTCTTGTTATTGGAGTTAAAATTAACGTAGATAATGATCCGACCTAACCAACAATACCTAACCTAACCTAACCTATCTTATAAGTTAGGTTAGGTTAGGTTGGTAGGTTAGGTAGTCGAAAACAATTAATTCATGAAAACTTGTCTTATTTTCATGAATTATATGGCTTACAGGGCTCCATTAAGGAACATATATTCTCTTTCCACAACCAAACAATCACCAGAGAAATCTTAGCAAACAACACAGAAATCATTGATAGATACAGCGACAGCAGGCGGCTGGAAATCTGCGAGGCACTACACATCAAGAAGTCAACACCAGCAATCAACAGCCAATTAACGCACAACTATATTCTACCCACTTCAAGACTCCGCTTCCAATATAGAAACATCAAGAAAATATGGGCCAATAGGCCTTCTGCAGTTCTATTGTACCCAACTTCTGCAAATCTATACCCCATTATTCCATGTTTTGTATTTTGTTGTAAGTTTGTTTTTCACCCCACTATTGTATTACATCACCTCACCCAATGCAGGTATAAGAGCCATGCGTTTCAAGCATAAAGTTGTGTGTTAGATAAACTAAAGTCTTTGAAAATGTAATAAGTTTTACGAAACGCGCTCAAGTGTCGCGTCAGAAAAGAAATAAAAATGATATTTGGAGAATTGATTTTTCATTTACCGTCACCAGTAAAAAGAAGAACATAAGGAAAATCGAGAAAATTCGCGTTACAATTATTAATCTTACTTTTTCGGTCATATTTAATAATATATTATATGTCTACAGGAAAGACTGCTACCAAATAAAAAATATACTAATATATATATATATATATATGATACTAATATATATATATATATATATATATATATATATATATATATATATATATATATAGTATATATATATATATATATATATATATATATATATATATATATATATATATGCGGAAAATCCACAGAGAAAAATGAAAGGAGGTAACGTTTCGACTTGTTAAAGCCTTTGTCAAACCAGACTGTCAGTCTGGTTTGACAAAGGCTTTAACAAGTCGAAACGTTACCTCCTTTCAATTTTCTCTGTAGATTTTCCGCATAAATGATCAGTGTTTTGTGATCGTCAATTGCATATATATATATATATATATATATATATATATATATATATAATATATATATATATATATATATATATAGACAAGCCCACAGGCAATCCAGCTGGGATGGCCCCATTGTAGACGAAGTTGCTGCAGAGTGCCTGGATGCTGCATCAACACAGCACGACATTGCTCGCCTCACAGCAGTAGCAGCCCACATGCAGGGGATTTCCTGTTAGCAACCCCAATGTCGGCAACTGGCACGCGTCTCACACCACACGCCCTCCGAATTGCTGTGCCCTCCGCCTTGCTGCCCCAATCCACACCAGATATAGGTGTATTTGCGGCGATGTGGTGGCTGACGGGTACGGCCACCATGGCCTACTCTGCCAAAGTACAGGAGGATGGCACTCGAGGCATAGTGAAGTTAACGACATCATCAAGAGGAACCTCACCACAGCTGGATGCCCAGCTGAGAGAGAGCCTCGTTACCTAACGCCCCGTAACTCTGATGCTCTTATTGGTCGCCCGATGGTATCACAGTGAACCCCTGGAAGAATGGCAAGCAGTTGGTATGGGACTACACGCATATCAACCCTGGCTAACACCTACATTGACCTCAGTGTTGCACAACCAGGTGGCGCGGCCACCCACAGGGAAGCAGCCAAATCCCGTAAGTATAGAGAACTGGATCACCACTACAATTTTGTCCCCATTGCTTCTGAGACACTCGGCGCCTGGGGTAAAAGTGCTACCAGTTTTTGAAGGAACTGGGTTCTAGGCTCATTGAAACAACAAGGGACCCTAGAGCTGCCAGCTTTCTTTTCCAGCGCCTCAGCGTGGCGATACAGAGGGGAAATGCGCACTGCATCCAGGGTTCCTGCCCACCATCTGAGGAGCTGGAGGAACTCGACAACTATGATAACCATCTTTGTAACCTATATGTAACTCCTTTTTGTAACAAGTTCAAATAAAGCAAATATATATGTGTACATACAAAAGAATGGGGTGGTAGGAGAAGAAAATATTAGTGTTCAGTGAGAAACCACAAGGTCTCCTCTGAATACGTTTTATTTTCTTCTCCGAGGCTATGGGTCCCCACATTGGCACCAGAGGTGGTACCCTCACAAACTTTATATTATATATATATATATATATAATATATATATATATATATATATAATATATATATATTCTATTATATATATATATATATATATATATATATATGTTGTGGTGTTGTGTGTGTGTGTGTTTGTGGGGTGTGTGTGTAATATCTGTAAACCACGTTCCAGAAGGTATAGACTAATTCCTCTCAATGTTTTTTATTGGTGCAAACATTATGAGAAGAATCAAGACAGAGGACGATAGACAGAGACTGTAGGACGACCTGGACTGACGTCATGCTTTTGCTTTTCTCTACTAAGTTCAACTCAGGAAGTGTATAGTAATGAAATTAGGCAAAGGAGCAGAAGGCTGGACAGAATGGACCAACTGGGAGGTGATAACCTCAAGTATCAAATAGAGAGAAAAATCTGAGGGGTGATATTACACCGAACCTGTCGCCAGAGGCCCACATCAAAAGGATAGCATCAGCGGCATATGCTGATTGGCCAACATAAGAACTGTCTTTAGAAACTTATATTAAACAAAAGATATTGTTAGAGAATTTTAAATTTTAAAATTTGCCCTGAGGGCGAGTTTATTGGGCAACGCCAATCATCCTGTGAGTGTACATACCGCCATAGAAGCATTAGAACACTCCCCAATAGGAAGAAACCCGCTGGGTTGTTCATCCTGTCACTCTGTACCCAGACACAGCTGGGACTTGCTTAACTGTCTCAAGTGAACAGCTCCTCAAATAAGAAGATTAACATCTGTCAACCCTTAAAAGCTTACGTTACCTTGCTGGTGCAAAATAAGGGAATCTTTTAAGAACAGTATTATATTTGACAAATAGTGTTTTCCTAACTCAAACAATGTGGGTTTATTATTCTACACATATTTCTAATGTCTCTCAGGTGTTCACATTCACGTAGATAGTGGTCAAAGCGGTGTCCGTCACTCTCACCACAGATCTGCAACTTCGCTGATTTCTTCCTTCCTTCAACTTCTTGTTTTCATTCCGAATCGTCATGGATATTTGTATCCAAGACGGATTTTCGCTATTACTGATTTTCTCCCGCGTCCTCCCTCCTCTTCGTCCATAATTATTGGGATTGCCAGCTTCAACATATTGTACCATAGTACAGATTCACAGGTTTGTGTTTTTATCCTCCTTTCCTCAGTTACCTTGTCACGGTAATATTGCCTGCCAATACCTCTAATTTGTAGAAGTGTCTTGGGTATGAAGTATTCAATATCGTCTCCTTCAGCAGCCAGCACATCTGCTTGTTCATTCCCACATATACCAACATGGGAGGGGATCCACAGAAACTTGATGATTCTTCCATGATTGGTAAGTCCTCTCACAGCGCTCTAAATTTCAGCGACTATTGCAAGATTTTCTGCCCGATTTTTACTTAGGCTTTGCAGTGCTGCTTTTAATCAGTGCAAATCACTGCACCATTAGTGTTCCGTTCAAGAAACCTTAACGCCATAACAATGGCAGTTAGCTCTGCTTGCGTTGAAGAGGCATAGTTCTCAATACGCGTTTTTTTTTTCATTTCTGCGTTGGAAAGCATTATCCTAATTACAGTGTATGCTGCACCAGCCCTGGCATTGACAAGATTAGATGACCCGTCAGTGTACATTTGATCTAGTTCATCCCGGCTTCTTTATAAGTTTCGTCAAGATACTTGTGCCTCATTTCTTGTGGTATCACGTTGGATTTTTTCGTTACCATTTCATTGATGATAATCCTGCATGAGTCATCCTCCCAGGGAGGTAACCTCTCTAGAGGAAGGAGCTCACGGGCTAGCTCAAGCAGGTGAAATTCTTCCAGGAAGCAGGCTGATCTGTGATGCCATTTTTTGCTTCTTCTGTTTCAACCTGTAAGCAACACAGAGGTCAGTTTTTTCTTAGCAATATCATTGTAATGGGGATCTCTGTCGATCCTAATTGCAAGCTTAGCATTCAGTTCCTTAATTCTGCTTTAAACACTGCGGAGGGACAACTCCTCTCGTAGATTAGACGTTTGGCAGGTCTTGGGACTCCAAGAATGTTTGTCATAGCTTCATGTTGAATGCTTTCGAGCCTGTTTATATCGCTTTGGGAGTAGGTGCACAAAATCGGTGCGGTATAGTCTATGTCGGAGCGCACATAGGCTGTGTACATCATTTTAAGCACGGCAATAGAGGCTCCATGGCCATTCCAGGTAATAGCTTTCAGTGCCCTGAGTCGACTTTTGCATGTTCCTATGAGTTGGTTGAGCTCCTCTTTCTTCCCCTTGTTAGAGCCGACAGTGACGCCAAGGTACCGATAGTGGTCGACCCATTCCAGTTTTACACCATTAATTTGTATTTTTTCATTTTCTCCCCTCTTGTGATGAGAGTATGTTTTGTCTTGTTTGAGAAGAGAGTGAAACCGAGCTCAATACATTTCCTTCCGAGGAGTTCAATGGACTGTTTAATTTTTCCCAAGGTGGGAGCTTGTATTAGAACATCATCTGCATATCCCACTTGTTTTGTACCTTCCGGGAAATCAATATTTGTAATGGCGTTTATAAGTACATTGAATAGTGTGGGATTAAGACTCCTCCTTGGTGGGAGGGGGTTACCGAGTTCCATATTCAGTGTTCTTGAGACTGCTCCATTCAAGCAGACATTGGCTTCCCTCCCTGTGAGGTAGTCTTCAATCCATTTCATGAGTCTCTCCTAGAGCCATGCATGCAACCTCGTCCAGGATCGCAATCCCCCTGTGCTTGTCGAAACCTCCTTTGATGTCAACAAATACTGAGTACTTAGCTGTGTCATTAGTTAGGTAATTAACTATACAATTTGCTGTGCTCCGTCCATTTACAAATCCTTATTGTAAATGGACCCCCTTCCCCAAACCTGCCTACTTTGTGCAACAGTCGGTTTAGGATGATCCTTTCAAGCATCTGGCAAGTGCATGACATGAGACTGATTGGTCTGTAATTGCCAGGGATCATTGGGCTTCGGTATGGGGACAATTATTGCAAGTTTCCATTGTGTGGGCAACACACCACTTAGGAATGACTTGTTAAACAGGTGGAGTGGTGGATTCCCAGACACTTCACACAGTGCATTGAGTATGTCGTAGGTGACGCCATCTTCACCAGGTGCTGTACTTTTACTTTTTTTCATAGCCCCCTTTACTTCCTGGGCTGTGATTGGTTCCCCATACTCGTCATCACTAGATTATGCTCTTGTTATACTAACCCTTCTGTGTTATGTCGGAAGAGCTGTTCCATGCTTACTTCTTCAGGGAGGGAGGAAGAGGAAGCTGCATCACTCCACTTGTGAATTAGTTCCTCGGCCTTACCCTGGGGGTCTTTGTGAGCCGCAGGCCGGGTTCTGCCCCCCTTAGCTATCTGAATTTTTGTCCACACTTATCTTGCAGATGTTTCTCTTCCAATAGAGCTAGCGAATTCATGCCATTGTCTTTCCCGCTCTTTAATCTTCACTTCCCTAGCTACTTGACACAGTTTTAAACAGCTCTTGGTTGCTTTTGTAGTGACGCTGAACCCCGGTTCATTCCAAACACAGCGATTTCACAACACATAACACCTTACCTCAGCATCTGTTTCCACCACCGTGTACTCCAATACACACCTGACCCTTGAGGCGTACCACTAGGCTTGTACTGGAACACAATGAGTGAACATATGGAAGGTATTTAAAGGCCATCGGGTTTTGTTATTTAATTACAAAGAATAGACTCTGACAAATAATAACATAACATACTCTATTAGGTAAATACACTACCAATACCCATAAACCACTTGACCTCCGCGGTCACCACCCACACTCGTAACTTCCGCCTAAGTCCCTAATACGGAATGATTACTACAACGCTCCACACCCGGTTAGTCTTTCATTCAATACTCACATACTGCAGACTTAACTTCGTCACTAAGATCACATCAGGTTCTCGCATAGCTGTCTGCTACACTTCGCTGCTGCCACAAACGGAGATCCAGAGAACTTCTCAGTTCCACTGCCACAACAAGACTCTCCTTAGCCAACCATGGCCTCAAACATTTTACCCCGCATCTCAAGGAAGGTATAATCCGATTAACCTTATCCCAAGAAGTGGTAACCTTGTTCCTAGAAGCCTGAGTCCTCTTTCCAGGTATTATTAGTTTGGCTAAGTGGCTGCGGTCTTAATCCCTTGACCTTTCTTAGATATGTGATCTACAGTCTGTCTACTTAAAACGCAAGGGGGGCGCAACATCCGAAAAAATTCGGTAAAAAATCGAAAAATTTTGAAATATTTATAAAAATACTACAACATTGTGGCAACACTCTGGTACAATCATAATTATTTTACGATATAAATTGACGTATTTATGGCACATTTTCATGCGTAATTGTGCAGAATCAGGTACCCGGCAGCTGTGGCGCGCGAAAGGTATTGCCTCGTACGTTCTAAACGTCAAATTTTTCGTAATAACGTCGTAAATAACGCTGTATTTATGAAGAGTAAATATACACTCATTGGCATCTCTTTCATCCCTCGTGGGGTCCGGCAGACCAGAAACCCTCAGTCACCTTGTGTGTCTCATTGAGGGTAGATGCTTCGTCGATGCGCGCTCCATTCTCGCTCTTGGAATAGCGCATTGTTGCGTCTACTGCACAATGATATATATAGATGAAGCGTTAGAAGATAAGAGCAGCAAATCTGGCACACGGTCGATGTCTATATCAGTAAAAGAAAGCCGCTTTAGCGCGGAGAAGAGTAAATACAGTGACAGATGGTGGTGAGGTGTGAGGCACGCAGAGGCGCGACACTTGACTCCTCCTCAACCTCCCACAACTTTCCTCAACCTTTCTCACACACCTTCGTCAACTCTCCTAGAGCCTCCTTACACACTTTCCTAGACCTCCCTCCCTCCAACAAGCCAAGACAGACTCCTAAGGAAGGTGATCCAGCAATCATGCAGGTGCCTGTGAGTGCCCATTGCAGTGCCACCTTGAGGACCCACAATTCGGACCAATTATAATAGGTTAGCATGTTTTAGTGTTATAATGGGATATTATAATATATTGATATTATAATATAATTATATATATATGTGCAGGAATATATATATATAAATTTATGGAATTTTTTTTTTTCCCCAATTTTTTTTTCCGTTTGTTATCAGGGGATTTGCATGGAACTTACACACCTTGCTGAACGGATGCCTATCTGCAAGGGTGCCAATTATGAACGAAATTGGTCCACGTCAAGCTCGGCTACAGGTGGCCAAACTTTGATCTTATTTTACTCAGGTAAAGAAATTTTCAACTTCAAGGTGTTTCACAGCTTTCATTTTTAATCAAATTTCATGAAAATTGCACCTTATATGTAGAGTTTGTGCTTCTACACTTGTGCGGAGCACTTTAGTCCAAAGTCCATTTATTGATTTTATAAATATTTATAACATCATATATTGCATATTTTGGGTGGGGAACTTTGAATAATTGTATTATTGCACTAAACACTTTTTTGATAAAACTGCTCAGCACAATCCTTTATTATATGCTAATGTGATATCAGAGTGTTATAGAAATGATTTTAGTTAACACATGTGTTCCCTGAAAGATTTTGAAAATGTTGAAAATTCGTTGCAAATACGTTGTGTATTTTTTTTCTCCTTTCTATTTAGGTTGTGATGCTGAAACTTGGACCAGTTGCAGCCCTTTCTATAACCATTTCTTAAATAAATTTATAAAAAAATTGAACAACTTTTACTTTTCGGATGTGGCGCCCCCTTCACACACGAATGAGTGAACTCTTTTCTCCCCACTCGGTATGGGCTCATCCCGCACCCTCTCGGCCATTTGATCCTCCACCCGAACGAAAGCAACGTTCCCCCGCTGCTTAGGGCGTCTGCATTCCCACGAGAAGTGTCCAAATCCTCCACAGTTGTAGCAACGGACTTTCCTTGGCGTGTCCTTCCACCACCGCTCGCCCTGGCAATGCCTCCAGAGGCCGTCGCTCCGTGGGTCTTCCTCGCGCCTTCCGTCGTCTCCTTCGTAGTGTCTCTCGTCACAGCAACAGATCTTGAACTCTCAGCTAGGGGATTCTTGACTGGTTCCACAGAACTCTTCGATCTCCTACCGTCTCCACTCGAGAGGTAGGACTTGGGAGAACTCGTTCCTGTTCTCCATCCGTCCGTCTTCCTATTACTGCTCTCATATCCAGAGTATACTGGTGGTCGGTGCGGTCCCTCTCTGCGTGGTCGCAAGGCTTCCTCCAACATGTCAGCTCTTTCAGCAGCAGCCCTCAGGTCCTTTATGTCCGCCTCCTTGACTCGAATCCTGATCTCAGGAGAGAGCACGGACATAAACTTCTCCATGACCATGAGCCTTTTGACATCCTCAGTGTGGGAAAAACCTGCTGTGATTGATATAAGAGGAGACTACCAGAGACTTGTACTGAACTAAATTAAAAAATTACTGTATGCAAATTAATTCAACTAAAATCTCTAGCTAGGGTTGTAAATCCTAGCTCCTCTTTTCCTAATGACACATTGTGGGCTGTAAGGGGCAGGTGGGGTGAGTGAATTAGTTGATAGGTTTGATTGAAGTTCCACATTCACCTGCCAACAGGTATCTCACATCAGCTTGTATTTTATACAAGGATAAGATTTAATAATTCAGTTTTTGACTGAACACTGGCTCTGTTAAATCAGAGATTTAAACATACACAGTCTAGCCTAGCACCTTAGCAATTAACAGCCAATACACTTATACTTTAAACAATACAACACTTAAATTGTAAATTGTAAAGTATGATAAATGACCTAAATATGGTCTGAGTACTGTTAACTAAGTACTAAATTATATTCAATTATTTAAATGAACTTATATGATTACTTAAAAAATAACTAAGCAAGCAATTGTTAACTTAATTATATATATATCAAGTATATGCAATGTATATGATCATGTATATGATTAAATACAGTCAGCTTGTTGAATCTCTTCCTACACTCTGGACACTCATGAGTATTTGTTTATTTATTGCGACTGAATCTTTTCCTGACACAAATGAACACTCATGAGTCTAGAGCTTGGATAAGACTCTGCTGTACCACAATATAATAAACTTACAGAAATATGAGGCTTTGCCTCGCTTTATTACCGAAGACAGATTTATAGAATATAGTCACAAGCATACAATTGGCCAATCATATACCAAAATAACATTCAATATACTTCTCTGCCAGTCAGGTGCCTGTCTGACAAGTGGCCAGACTGATGAACTCTCTTGTCGAGTTTAGGCACGATATTTTATATCACAGCGTTGCTGTTTAATGTAATGGTATAGCGTTGCTACGGATATTAACTGCGTTGCAGATTAGATGAAGATTAGGGGATGATAGGGATGAAGGAGGTGGAGACTGCGTCACTAAGTGCTCCACTTCACTCTTATTTTACATAAATGTTCTAGGATTTTCCTTGTTGATATATTGTCCAGGTACTCCCCCAGTTCTAGAGAGTGTTCACTGTGATAATGATATTAGATAAGGTGTCCTTGAGCTGAATAATGTTCGCTAAGGGACCGTCACGTGTACACTCCGTTGAGTAAACAATGTGTTCTGCCCCCGGGCTGTGGTGGGCGCTTCTCGTCTCAAGATGCCCCCCCCCCCATCTCCCTTGAGAGGGTAACTTTCATGAATATTGATTGATTATTTATACAGTCTAGACTTATATTGAGATAAGATGTGATTATTATAAAATATGATATAGGATTT
>WNGS01043094.1:0-12235 GCA_020271785.1 Procambarus virginalis
TTTGAATTTCTTTCATAAGAACTCTTTAGAACATGTAAGTAAAGTAAAAATTACTGTAAAAAAATGTGTAAGTAAAACTCTTAATTATATCGGTCTTAAAATTGTTTCTGACTAACTTTTGTCTTGAACTGGACTCTGGCTAATTTTCGGTCTTTTACTGGATACTGACGACTTTACTGATTTTCTGTCTTTACTGGACTCTGACAATATGAGTCTAAAATAATCTGTGTCTTAAATAGACTCTGAAGAAAATCGGTCTTCATATGGTCTCTGAATAATTTTCGTATTTAAACTGGTCTGGTTCAATTTCGGTCTTTACACGATAACAGCTGCAAGTAGATATAAAAACTAAGTCATTGTTGCTAAGATGTCTGTTTTCAGACAAATTTTCTACGACTACTCTCTGAAAATGGACTTTTTTCAAATTTTGGTCATATACTCTTAAATAAACTCCTATGATAATATGAACTCTGAATATTTTCATAAAAACTGAACTCTGAAAAATTGTGAATTTCCCCATAAGAACTCTTAACAAACTTCTAAGAACATATTCTCAGAAAATGGTCTTTGAAAAATGCATAATTTTGAAAACAAAAAATTGGCCGTAGAGTTTACCTGGAACCCCCTACAGTCCACCGTCATGGAGATTTTACAGCATCACGTAGTTAGCTTTTTTGACACACTGTACTCCACTTCATATAGTCTAGGGTAGCTGCACTAATGCAGATGTACCTCATGTATTAATAATAAAAAAAAATTCCACCGTCCTCTTCCCTAATTTAACTGGAAACCCGACAGTCCAGCGTCCTCTTTTCCGAAAAAAAGGATGTTGGACTGCCATCCCTACTAGTGACCAGTGCCCATACTCTACCCACTTACAGCATGACCAGCGCCCATACTCTACCCACTTACAGCATGACCAGTGCCCATACTCTACCCACTTACAGCATGACCAGTGCCCATACTCTACCCACTTACAGCATAACCAGTGCCCGTACTCTACCCACTTACAACATGACCAGTGCCCGTACTCTACCCACTTACAGCATGACCAGTGCCCGTACTCTACCCACTTACAGCATGACCAGTGCCCGTACTCTACCCACTTACAACATGACCAGTGCCCGTACTCTACCCACTTACAGCATGACCAGTGCCCGTACTCTACCCACTTACAGCATGACCAGTGCCTGTACTCTTCCCACTTACAGCATGACCAGTGCCCGTACTCTACCCACTTACAGCATGACCAGTGCCCGTACTCTACCCACTTACAGCATGACCAGTGCCCGTACTCTTCCCACTTACAGCATGACCAGTGCCCGTACTCTACCCACTTACAGCATGACCAGTGTCCGTACTGACAACAATGCTGGCAACACAGACACTCCGGCACATTATAGGATGATGCACCACCGACAGGCTTCAAGTATATCGGATATATCTACATATAATAATTTTTGATAATATTACTTTATTATCTGAACATTTTACATATTACAACGTCTTACCTTGAGGAATGAGGTCCTTAATGCGTGAATTTGTTTCCTTTTCCACAGCAGCGTTGATCTTCTGACGCACCGCCTCGTCCTCATCAAAGTTGACAGTCTTGCAAGAAGTGAGAAACTTCTCTCTCAGCATGTGGTCAAAGTCACTCAGCAGAGTCATTTTCTCAGAAACATACGCCATGTTGGATGTCCTCAGCTCATAGTCAGCAACTTCTCTCTGTATGGTGAGAAATGCATCATACTACTCTCTGTATGGTGAGAAATGTCATACTACTCTCTGAATGGTGAGAAATATGTCATACTATTCTCTGTATGGTGAGAAAAATCATACTACTCTCTGTATGGTGAGAAATGTGTCATACTACTCTCTGAATGGTGAGAAATGTGTCATACTATTCTCTGTATGGTGAGAAATAAATCATACTACTCTCTGTATGGTGAGAAATGTGTCATACTACTCTCTGTATGGTAAGAAATGTATCGTACTCTTTGTATGGTGAAAAATGTGTCATACTACTCGTTGTATGGTGAGAAATGTATGATACTACTCTGTATGGTGTATGATACTCGTAAGTAGCGATATGGTGAATAGTGAGCGGTAACACAACCGGCATAAAAAGTGTAGGAAAATTTGCCACGTGGAAAATTTGAAACGCATAATTCAGTGAATAGTGAAGTAACACACACCAGACTGTACAGCGACCATGAGGCTTTACCTGTGTACACACTCGGTAGGCTGTTATACCTGCTTGATGGGATTGTGGGAGTTCTTCTACTCCCCAAGCCCGGCTCGAGGCCAGGCTTGACTTGTGAGAGCTTGGTCCACCAGGCTGTTGCTTGGAGCGGCCCGCAGACCCACACACCCACCACAGCCCGGTTGGTCCGGCACGTATTTTAGAATACAGTCTGTGAAGGGTTGCCCCCCCACCCCTTTCACCACTGGCCAACAACCATCGGTCCACTGCCTTATCACCACTACTGACCAGGAGCTTCATGGTCAGAATGCCTTTAGTAAAGATGAGCACAGAATGCAACAAGGAAGTAGATTACCACCAGAGCTTCCAGTGCCAACTATGTTCAGCAGCCATACACAGTAAATATGCCAACATGTCAAATAATGCCAGGAAAATCGGTCCCAGAGACTACTCGGTGTACTTGGTTCTGTAAAAAAGGAAAATATTACTCTCTTGAAGATGATGCAATTCTGGATAAAATCCCAGCAGAGCACAGCGAATCACTTCTAACTGCCTGCATGGAAATCTCCAATGTTTTCAAACACATTCTCAAGGACACCCAGACAGAAATAGAAATGGAGCTACATTTCAGCGCGCCGGGATCCGGATGCGATGTTGGCGTCGGGGCCAGATGCATTTTTGCCGCCGGTGCCGCATGCAATGTTGGCGCTGGGGCCGATGCTATGTTGGCGCCATACGCGAAGTTGGGGTCGGGCGCGGTATCGGCGCCTGAACCGGCCGCGATATTGGTGCCAGGGTTTTTGAAACAAACAAAACAAGGATCCAAAATCTGCTGATATTATTAATGGGGTATCTGGAAACATGGGATATCGGGGAGAACAAAGGGACTATGTATGTAACTATGACTATGATTGTAAGTTGTCTGTGCATGGGAGGGACTGTGCATTCTATCACTGTAACACTAATATGTCCGAATAGGACATATTAGTGTTACAGTGATAGAACACGGATCATAGTTATCACAAAGTGTAAAACTACATTTCGGAAAAAAATAGTGAAGCCATTAGAACTTTGTGTTTAATAGAGAATAATCACCTCTCACTAGCCCACGTGGGAACGTAGTGCCTACACTACGCCATACACCAGGCTCAAGTCTATATATACTTACCTCGGTATACTTAGAATATAGTGAACAGTGATAGAGTAAATAGTGAACGGTAACAAAACAGGCATAAAGGCTTGAAAGTGTAGGTAAATTGTCACGTAGAAAATTTGGAACGTATAATTCAGTGAATAGTGAGGCAACAAACACACCAGCCTGTGTGTACAGGAACCACGAGGCTTGTGTACACACTCGGTAGGCTGTGAAGGGTCGCTCCCCCCCCTTTTATCACTGGTCAACAACCACTGGTCACTGTCTACCACCACCACAACTGACCAGAAACATTATGGTCAGAATGCCTTTAGTAAAAGATGTGCACAGAATGCAACAAGGAAGTAGATTACCACCAGAGCTTCCAGTGCCAACTATGTTCAACAGCCATACACAGTAAATGTGCCAACATGTCAAATAATGCCAGGAGAATTGGTCCCAGAAACTACTCGGTGTACTGGTTCCGCAAAAAGGATAATTTACTATCTTGAAGATGTTCGCAATTCTGGATAAAACCCCAGCAGAGCACTGAGAATCACTTCTAACTGCCTGTACGGAAATCTCTAATGTTTTCAAACAAATTGTCAAGGACACCCAGGCAGAACCAGAAATGGAGCTACATCTCAGCGCGTCGGGGCCGGATGCGATGCTGGCGGGGGGGGGGGGGGGATACGACGTTGGCGGCGGGGCCGGATGCGACGTTTGCGGTGGGGCCGGATGCGACGTTGGCGTCGGGGCCGGATGCGACGTTGGCATCGGGGCCGGATGCTATGCTGGCGCCGGACGCGACGTTGGGGTCGGGTGCGGTATCGGCGCTTGAACCGGGGGCGATATTGGCGCAAGGGATTTTGAGACAAACAAAACAAGGACCCAAAATCTGCCGATATTATAAATGGGGTATCTGTAAGCATGGGGTATCGGGGAGAACAAAAGACTATGTAAATATGATCATCCCAGAATGTGCAGAACCCTTCTTAGTACAGGTAAATATACCAAAAGCTGTGATCTCTCTCACCCAGAACTGTGCAAGAACTCTTAAATAAGAATGAATGTTTCAACACACAATGTCCAGCTTTTCATATAAAAGGTACCAAGCGAATAAGACAGACAAACCACTTCGATGAAAGCAACCACAACACTATTTACCAGGATGATTTTTTAGCAAGAGGAGGTGGAGAAGAATGGCTAAAAATGTCCCGACTCTACAATCAACTCGGTCAAATGCTAGAGAGGACGCAAACACAGTGGCCTCCTTACCAGAGCCTCAGATATTAACACCAAGTAAAGCATCCAGCACTTCCACAAACATAACATCATTTGTATTTGCCAACATTCAGGGTATAAAAACACACAAATGTAACAAAGTGCATTTCATAGATGGCCTCTTACATGAGGCAAATGCAGTGTTTGCAGCCCTAACGGAAACTCACACCAAGGGCTACCATGATGGTGAAATATGGATTTCGGAGTACAATCTTTTCAGATGTGACAGGAAACACAGGCTACAGAGTGGGGTCAGCCTCTATATCAAGGACACACTCATCTGTACTGAGCTGCTAAACACCACAAATGATATGGTGGAAGTGCTGATAATCAAAATAGTGATCTTAAATGTAGTTATTGTCCTTGTATACAAGTCACCGGAGGCAAATCATCAGTAGTTTAAAGACCAACTAATGAAAATAGAACACTGCTTGGAAAACCTCACAAATCCAGCCCCAAACATCATCATGCTTTGGGACTTCAACCTACGGCACCTGAAATGAAAGACCATAGCTGATACGGTTGTATCAGAGAGAATTCCAGGAAGCAGCCTAAATGAACAGGCACATGCAAATGACCGGCTACGGATGTGCGACAGGTTTGCCCTAAACCAGCACATAGTAGAACCAACTAGGAAGGAGAACACGCTGGACCTCATTTTCACTAATAATAATGAATTGATCCGGAACATAATGATTACAAATACCTGTTATTCAGATCACAACTTAATTGAAGTTCTGACTAGCATGTGGAATAGACCTTCAAAACCAGTCCCGATTCTCGATGGAGGAGATTTCAACAAATTCAACTTCAATAATAAACAGATAAACTTGGAGCAAATAAACCAAGACTTCACAGAAATAAGCTGGGAAGAACAGCTAGAAAATGCACACCTGAACCAGTGCCTGGAAAAAATAAGCAAAGTAGCACTAGAAATATGTTCAAACCGCATACTCCTAAGAAAAAAGAGGAAGAGATGCAGATTGGAACGGGAACGTCGTTCCCTCTATAGGCGAAGATAACGAATCGTGGAACAACTTGAGAGTCGCACCCTATCTCAAGAACGGCGAAGAAGGTTAGGTAGAGAAATAGAAACTATTGAACTAAAGCTACAAGAATCGTACAAAACCCAGGAGAGGCAAAGAGAGCAAATGGCCATCAGTGAAATAGAGAGAAATCCGAAATATTTCTTCTATGCAAAATCAAGATCAAAATCCACATCTAGTATCGGACCCCTGCGAAAGGGAGATGGAACTTTCACAGATGTCAACAAAGAAATGAGTGAAATACTGAGGAATCATTACGACTCTGTTTTCAGCGAGCCACTGAACACACTAATGATTGATAACCCAAAGGAATTTTTCATGGATATGATACCAACATCAAATCATATATCAGATGTCACCCTATCCCCACTGGATTTTGAAGAAGCCATAGACAGTATGCCTATGCACTCTGCACCAGGCACTGACTCTTGGAACTCTATATTCATCAAGAACTGTAAAAAAACGCTATCGCAGGCCCTTCACCTTCTTTGGAGACAAAGCCTAGATACTGGCATTATCCCTGATATATTACAAACAGCAGAGATAGCACCGCTCCATAAAGGAGGAAATAAGGCAGAGGTAAAAATTACAGACCGATAGCACTAACATCGCACATCATAAAAATCTTTGAGAGAGTCCTAAGAAGTAAGATCAGAAAATACATGGAATCACAGCATCTTCATAACCCCGGACAACATGATTTCAGAACAGGGCGCTCTTTCCTATCACAGTTGCTGGACCACTATGACATGGCATTAGATGCCATGAAAGACAAATAGAACGCTGATGTAATTTACACAGATTTCGCAAAAGCCTTCGACAAATGTGACCATGGAGTTATTGCACATAAAATGCGTTCAAAAGGAATTACCGGAAAAATAGGCAGATGGATTTTCAATTTCCTGACTAATAGAACCCAATGTGTAATAGTCAATAAAATTTAATCCGGTCCATCAACCGTGAAGAGCTCAGTCCCCCAGTGTACTGTGCTTGTTCCAGTACTTTTCTCATCCCCATATCGGACACAGACAAGGACAACCTATAGTACTGTATCATCCACTGCAGATGACACTAGGACTTTTATGAGAGTAGACAACATAGAGGACACGGCAGACCTCCATTCAGACGTATATCAGGTCTTTCTATGGGCTACAGAAAATAATATGGTGTTTAACGAAGAGCTCATGTGCTACGGAAAAAAACGAAAATATAAAAGCAGAAACCAACGTACAAAACGCCGTCAAATCATAACATAGAACGAACAGGCAATGTAAAGGCTTTGGGTGTACTCATGTGGGAAGACCTTATATTTAAAGATCGCAATAAAGTAGCCGTCACAATTGCAAGAAAAAGGACAGGATGGATAACAAGAACTTTTCACACTAGAGATGCTATACCGATGATGATAGTTTTCAAGACGCTAGTGCTCTCTTGAGTGGAATACTGCTGCACCATGACAGCCCCTTTCAAAGCTGGAGAAATTGCTGACCTGGAAAGCGTGCAGAGATGCTTTACTCCTAGAATCCACTCGGTAAATAATCTAATCTAAACTATTGGGACCGACTAAAGAGCCTAAATCTGTATTCTCTTGAGCGCAGGCGGGAGAGATACATAATAAGTTACACATGGAAAATAGTCGAGGGGCTGGTCCCAAACCTGCACACAGAAATAACATCACTTGAGACCAGAAGGCATGGAAGGATGTGCAGAATACCCCCCACTGAAGAGCAGAGGTGCAATCGGTACTCTGAAAGAGAACTCTATCAACATCAAAGGCCCGAGACTGTTCAACACGCTTCCAATACACATAAGGGGCATAACTGGCCGACCCCTCAGTGTTCAAGAGAGAACCTGACAAACACCTCCAAAGAACACCTGGTCAACCAGGCTGTGATTCATACGTCAGGCTGAGAGCGGCCGCGTCCAACAGCCTAGTTGACCAGTTCAGCAACGAGGAGGCCTGGCCGAGGACCGGGCCGCGAGGACGCTAAGCCCCCAAAACACCTCAAAGTAAGCGGTCATGATTAGCAGTAATATGAGACTTGGGGTCATGATTGGCAGTGATCTGAAACTTCGGGTCATGATTAGCAGTGATCCGAGACCTATGGGCATGATTAGCAGTGATCCGAGACTTAGGCACCAGTGTATCATCGGGTGTAACACACAGAAGAGTGTGTGTGGCATCAGCAATAAATACACAAACACACCCTTCAGTTATTCTCGGCCCTGGTGGTCAGTTATACCCGGCACTGGTGGTCAGTTATACTCGGCCCTGGTGGTCAGTTATACTCGGCCCTGGTGGTCAGTTATACCCGGCACTGGTGGTCAGTTATACTCGGCCCTGGTGGTCAGTTATACTCGGCCCTGGTGGTCAGTTATACCCGGCACTGGTGGTCAGTAATACTCGGCCCTGGTGGTCAGTTATACTCGGCCCTGGTGGTCAGTTATACCCGGCACTGGTGGTCAGTTATACTCGGCCCTGGTGGTCAGTTATACTCGGCCCTGGTGGTCAGTTATACTCGGCCCTGGTGGTCAGTTATACTCGGCCCTGGTGGTCAGTTATACTCGGCCCTGGTGGTCAGTTATACTCGGCCCTGGTGGTCAGTTATACTCGGCCCTGGTGGTCAGTTATACTCGGCCCTGGTGGTCAGTTATACTCGGCCCTGGTGGTCAGTTATACTCGGCCCTGGTGGTCAGTTATACTCGGCCCTGGTGGTCAGTTATACCCGGCACTGGTGGTCAGTTATACTCGGCCCTGGTGGTCAGTTATACTCGGCCCTGGTGGTCAGTTATACTCGGCCCTGGTGGTCAGTTATACTCGGCCCTGGTGGTCAGTTATACTCGGCCCTGGTGGTCAGTTATACTCGGCCCTGGTGGTCAGTTATACTCGGCCCTGGTGGTCAGTTATACTCGGCCCTGGTGGTCAGTTATACTCGGCCCTGGTGGTCAGTTATACTCGGCCCTGGTGGTCAGTTATACTCGGCCCTGGTGGTCAGTTATACTCGGCCCTGGTGGTCAGTTATACTCGGCCCTGGTGGTCAGTTATACTCGGCCCTGGTGGTCAGTTATACTCGGCCCTGGTGGTCAGTTATACTCGGCCCTGGTGGTCAGTTATACTCGGCCCTGGTGGTCAGTTATACTCGGCCCTGGTGGTCAGTTATACTCGGCCCTGGTGGTCACCTTATAACAAAGTAGAAATCGACTCCCTCGCTAAAATCCACTGTAGGATAACCAGACTAATTAGGGGGTAGAAATAACCTAAGCTACTCTATTCGTTTGAGATATATTTTATTGTCACAATAAACGTACTTGAACCAGACTAATGTCTAGTATACAAAGAACTCCTACACTAGGAGCTAAAAAGGTTCGCCCTGCCTCATCCTGATACCTGTAAGGTATCAGGTCGGGGCTGTGTTAGGGTATCAGGTCGGGGCTGTGTTAGGGTATCAGGTCGGGGCTGTGTTAGGGTATCAGGTCGGGGCTGTGTTAGGGTATCAGGTCGGGGCTGTGTTAGGGTATCAGGTCGGGGCTGTGTTAGGGTATCAGGTCGGGGCTGTGTTAGGGTATCAGGTCGGGGCTGTGTTAGGTATCAGGTCGGGCTGTGTTAGGGTATCAGGTCGGGGCTGTGTTAGGGTATCAGGTCGGGGTTGTGTTAGGGTATCAGGTCGTGGCTGTGTTAGGGTATCAGGTCGGGGCTGTGTTAGGGTATCAGGTCGGGGCTGTGTTAGGGTATCAGGTCGGGGCTGTGTTAGGGTATCAGGTCGGGGCTGTGTTAGGGTATCAGGTCGGGGCTGTGTTAGGGTATCAGGTCGGGGCTGTGTTAGGGTATCAGGTCGGGGCTGTGTTAGGGTATCAGGTCGGGGCTGTGTTAGGGTATCAGGTCGGGGCTGTGTTAGGGTATCAGGTCGGGGCTGTGTTAGGGTATCAGGTCGGGGCTGTGTTAGGGTATCAGGTCGGGGCTGTGTTAGGGTATCAGGTCGGGGCTGTGTTAGGGTATCAGGTCGGGGCTGTGTTAGGGTATCAGGTCGGGGCTGTGTTAGGGTATCAGGTCGGGGCTGTGTTAGGGTATCAGGTCGGGGCTGTGTTAGGGTATCAGGTCGGGGCTGTGTTAGGGTATCAGGTCGGGGCTGTGTTAGGGTATCAGGTCGGGGCTGTGTTAGGGTATCAGGTCGGGGCTGTGTTAGGGTATCAGGTCGGGGCTGTGTTAGGGTATCAGGTCGGGGCTGTGTTAGGGTATCAGGTCGGGGCTGTGTTAGGGTATCAGGTCGGGGCTGTGTTAAGGTATCAGGTCGGGGCTGTGTTAGGGTATCAGGTCGGGGCTGTGTTAGGGTATCAGGTCGGGGCTGTGTTAGGGTATCAGGTCGGGGCTGTGTTAGGGTATCAGGTCGGGGCTGTGTTAGGGTATCAGGTCGGGGCTGTGTTAGGGTATCAGGTCGGGGCTGTGTTAGGGTATCAGGTCGGGGCTGTGTTAGGGTATCAGGTCGGGGCTGTGTTAGGGTATCAGGTCGGGGCTGTGTTAGGGTATCAGGTCGGGGCTGTGTTAGGGTATCAGGTCGGGCTGTGTTAGGGTATCAGGTCGGGGCTGTGTTAGGGTATCAGGTCGGGGCTGTGCTTGGGTATTAGGTCGGGGCTGTATTTGGGTATCAGGTCGGGCTGTGTTAGGGTATCAGTTCGGGTATGTTTAGGGTATCAGGTCGGGTTGTGTAGGGTATCAGGTCGGGGCTGTGTTAAGGTATCAGGTCGGGGCTGTGTTAGGGTATCAGGTCGGGCTGTGCTTGGGTATTAGGTCGGGGAGTATTGGTATCAGGTCGGGGCTGTGTTAGGGTATCAGTTCGGGTATGTGTTAGGGTATCAGGTCGGGGTTGTGTAGGGTATCAGGTCGGGGCTGTGTTAAGGTATCAGGTCGGGGCTGTGTTAGGGTATCAGGTCGGGGCTGTGTTAGGTATCAGGTCGGGGCTGTGTTAGGGTATCAGGTCGGGGCTGTGCTTGGTATTAGGTCGGGGAGTAATTGGGTATCAGGTCGGGGCTGTGTTAGGGTATCAGTTCGGGTATGTGTTAGGGTATCAGGTCGGGGCTGTGTTTGGGTATTAGGTCGGGGCATTATAGGGTATCAGGTCGGGGCTGTGTTAGGGTATCAGTTCGGGTATGTGTTAGGGTATCAGGTCGGGGGTTGTGTAGGGTATCAGGTCGGGGCTGTTTAGGGTATCAGGTCGGGGGGGTCAGGTCGGGGCTGTGTTAGGGTATCAGTTCGGATCTGTGTTAGAGTATCAGGTCGGAGGCTGTGTTAGAGTATCAGGTCGGGGTTGTGTAGGGTATCAGGTCGGGCTGTGTTAGGGTATCAGGTCGGGGCTGTGTTAGGGTATCAAGTCTGGCTGTGTTAGGGTATCAGGTCGGGGCTGTGTTAGGTTTCAGGTCGGGGCTGTGTTAGGGTATCAAGTCGGGGCTGTGTTAGGGTATCAGGTCGGGGCTGTGTTAGGGTATCAAGTCGGGGCTGTGTAAGGGTATCAGGTCGGGGCTGTGTTAGGGTATCAGGTCGGGGCTGTGTTAGGTTTCAGGTCGGGGCTGTGTTAGGGTGTCAGGTCGGGGCTGTGTTAGGTATCAGGTCGGGGCTGTGTTAGGTTTCAGGTCGGGGCTGTGTTAGGGTATCAAGTCGGGCTGTGTTAGCGTATCAGGTCGGGGCTGTGTTAGTGTTTCAGGTCAGGGCTGTGTTAGGGTATCAGGTCGGGGCTGTGTTAGGGTATCAGGTCGGGGCTGTGTTAGGGTATCAGGTCGGGGCTGTGTGTGTTAGGGTGTCAAGTCGGGGCTGTGTTAGGGTATCAGGTCGGGGCTGTGTTAGGGTATCAGGTCGGGGCTGTGTTAGGGTATCAGGTCGGGCTGTGTTAGGGTATCAGGTCGGGGCTGTGTTAGGGTATCAGGTCGGGGCTGTGTTAGGGTATCAGGTCGGGGCTGTGTTAGGGTATCAGGTCGGGGCTGTGTTAGGGTATCAGGTCGGGGCTGTGTTAGGGTATCAGGTCGGGGCTGTGTTAGGGTATCAGTCGGGCTGTGTTAGGGTATCAGGTCGGGCTGTGTTAGGGTATCAGGTCGGGCTGTGTTAGGGTATCAAGTCGGGGCTGTGTTAGGTATCAGGTCGGGGCTGTGTTGGGTATCAGGTCGGGGCTGTCATAGGTATCAGGTCGGCTGTGTTAGGGTATCAGGTCGTGGCTGTGTTAGGTATCAGGTCGGGGCTGTGTTAGGGTAACAGGTCGGGGCTGTGTTTCGGGTATCAGGTCGGGGCTGTCATAGGGTATCAGCGGGGCTGTGGTTGGGTATTAGTTCAGGGCTGTGTTAGGGTATCAGTCGGGGCTGTGTTAGGGTATCAGGTCGGCTGTGTTTGGGTATCAGGTCGGGGCTGTGTTTGGGTATCAGGTCGGGCTGTGTTAGGGTATCAGGTCGGGGCTGTGTTAGGGTATCAGTCGGGGCTGTGTTAGGGTATCAGTCGGGGCTGTGTTAGGGTATCAGGTCGGGGCTGTGTTAGGGTATCAGGTCGGGGCAGTGTTAGGGTTCAGGTCGGGGCTGGGTAGGGTATCAGGT
>WNGS01043099.1:0-11189 GCA_020271785.1 Procambarus virginalis
GGGGGCCAAGCACAGCTGCTGCTGTTCCGGCTGATGTGGTCTCAGCCGATGAGCCAGCAATGTTGGCGCAGCTGGTGGTATTCCAAGCCGAGCATGACCCTGGGGCCGAGCACAGCTGCTGTTGTTCCGGCGGATGTGTCCCAGCCGATGTCTAGCAGCTGTGGGCACAGCTGGTGGTGTTCCAGCTGTGCATGACCCTGGGGGCTAAGCACAGCTGCTGTAGTTCCGGCTGATGTGGTACCGCCAGCTGACGGCACAGCTGGCGGTGTTCCAGCCGAGCGTGCCCCCGGGGCCAAGCACAGCTGCTGATGCTCCGGCGGAGGTGGTCCCAGCCGATGGTTCAGCAGCCGAGGCACAGCTGGTGGTGTCCTATTATTAATCTTATTTTCCCCATTTTAGTTCTTGTTATAATTTTATTTATTATTTATTTCTTTAATTTTATAATTTTATTGTATTTGTTCTAGTTCCCAGCCGACGATCTAGCAGCTGAAGGCTCAGCTGGTGAAGTTCCGAGCTGAGCATGACACTGGGGGCCAAGTACAGCTGCTGCTGTTCCGGCTGATGTGTTCCCAGCCGATGATCCAGCAGCTGTCGGCACAGCTGGCGGTGGGCCAGCTGAGCATGCCCTGGGGGCCAAGCACAGCTGCTGTTGTTCCGGCTAATGTGGTCCCAGCCGATGATCCAGCATGCCGCTGGCACACCTGGTGGTGTTTATTATCAGTCCCGGCTGATGTGGTCCCAGCCGATGATCCAGCAGCTGGCGGTGTGCCAGCCGAGCATGCCCTGGGGACAAGCACAGCTGCTGTTGTCCCGGCTGACGAGGTCCCAGCCGATGATCCAGCACGCCGATGGCACACCTGGTGGTGCCACAGCTGTGCACGACCCCGGGGCCAAGCACTGCTGCTGTTGTTCCGGCTACTGTGGTACCAGCCGATGATCCAGCACCTGATGCCACAGCTGGTGGCATTTCAGAGCTGAGCATGGCCCTGGCGGCCAAGCACAGCTGCTGTTGTTCCGGCGGAGGTGGTCCCAGCCGATGATCCAGCAGCTGATGGCACAGCTGGTGGTGTTACAGCAGGGCATGCCCCTGGGGGCCAAGCAGAGCTGCCGATGCTGCGGCGGAGGTGGTCCCAGCCGACGCTCCAGCAGCTGAGGGCACAGCTGATGGTGTTCCAGCTATGAATGCCTCTGAGGGGCTAAGCACAGCTGATGTAGTTCCGGCTGATGTCCCAGCCGATGATCCAGCACGCCCATGGCACACCTGGTGGTGTCCCAGCTGTGCACGTCCCGGGGGGCCAAGCTCTGCTGCTGTTGTTCCGGCTGCTATGGTACCAGCCGATGTTCCAGCACCTGATGTCCCAGCCGATGATCCAGCTCGCCCATGGCACACCTGGTGGTGTCCCAGCTGTGCACGAACCCGGGGGCCAAGCTCTGCTGCTGTTGTTCCGGCTGCTGTGGTACCAGCCGATGTTCCAGCACCTGATGCCACAGCTGGTGGCGTTTCCGAGCTGATCATGCCCCTGGGGGACAAGCTCAGCTGCTGTCGTTCCGGCTGACGTGGTCCCAGCCGACAATCCAGCGGCTGGTGGTGTTAAAGCAGAGCATGCCCCTGTGGGCCAAGCACAGCTGCCGATGTTACGCCGGGGGTGGTACCAGCCAATGATTCAGCAGCTGAGGGCACAGCTGGTGGTGTTCCAGCTATGATCGCCCATGGGGGGCTATGCACAGCTGCTGTAGTTCCGGCTGATGTGGTACCAGCCGATGATCCAGCAGCTGATAGCACAGCGGGTGGCCAAGCTCAGCGGCGGGAGTTCCGACTGATGTGGTCCCAGCCGATGATCCCGCAGCTAATGGCACAGTTGGCGGCGATCCAGCTGAGCATGCCTTTGGGCCCAAGCGCGGCTGCTGTAGTCCCGGCTGACCTGGCCACAACCGATGTTCCAGCAGCCACAGGCTCAGCTGGCAGTCTTCCAACAGAGGGTGCCCTAGTAATGAAATTTAATTAACCAGTCATTACGGTTATTGTAAAAAAATTTAATTTGTTAATTATTTAACCGTTAGGCTTATTCGTCATTATGATTTATTAATTACTACTATAATTGCTTATATGCTGCCGTGTCTCAGCAGCTGAAGGCCCAGCTGAGCACGCCCTTATATACATCCATTGTTTATGTGTATGTAAATTAATTACCGTATCTTATGCTCCGGAGGGCTCAGCTGGTGCTGTTGCAGCCGAGCTTGTCAGCCTCCCTCTTTATTCACGTACGTTTGCTGTTCCTTGCATTTTGTCATTCTTTATTCATTTCTAATTCTTGTATTATATATTGCCAGCTGGCGGTGAGTAGCTGAGCACGCCCCAGGGGAACGAGCCCAGCTGCTGAGGTCCCAGCCGATGCGTAGGCTCAGCTGGTGGCGTTGCAGCTGAGCATGCTCGGTCACCCAACTATTTATACACGACCGCCGTTTCTTTACACTTCGTCATTCTTTATATTCAAGCCCAGCTGCTGGGGTCCCACACGACGATCCAGGAGCCGTTGGCACAGCTGGTGGTGGTTCATCTGAGCATGCCCTTGGGGCTCTGCCAGCTCCTGATGTCCTGGCCGAACACTTTCTTGCAGCTAGGTACAGCTGACGAGGCTGCAGATGGAGTGTCCTAAACGAGGATCTGCACGAGAGTAGGGAAGAACGCAATTTCTAACCATTCTTAATATAATTCCATTACAGTTCTCATTCGTCTTGTTGGGCGTAAGTGTTTCTGCAGTGCCACGCCACCTCACACCCCTCATACCTTGGCCTGTTGGCGTTCCTTGGTACCTCCCCGCTGCTTGGCGAGTCGGACTTCGCCACACTATATGCAGCCCTAGGCGCCCCCACAGTACTCCGGCTGCACTGTGCCCTAACATTGACTTATAATTTATATTACTTAATATAAATTGTGTCTATAAAAACATGTATTATAATACTTTTTAATTTTTAAAAAGTTTATTATATTTAAATCTGTATTCTATTTATTTATATATTACTTATTGTATATATTATTATTTATTAAATTTATTTAATAATTTGTAATTTGTATAAAATATTTATATGAATTATAAAATATAATTTTCATTAATAACTGCCGTGCCGGTGCGTACTAGTTACTTGACGCTGGCATTTACTCCTCTTAGTTACGACGGAGGAGGCGTCCGTTTGTCCCAGGAGTTGCACTTATTGTATCTGGCAGTACCACGCTAGGCTTTTCAGTTACTCCCCACTCAGTTATGCTTGGGGCTTCACCCACTTCCACCATTCCTGCCTTTCGCAACAGGTGTCGCATACAGTTGGCCCACACTCGCAGCCGCCAGTCAAATTATGGTGCGGATCCTATGTAACTGGGCCTCTGCCTTTTTGTTAACTCGGCACACCATCTCCTGCCCACCCTTACTGCTTTGATAATTCCAGATCCACGATCGAACGAGGACGAGGAAATCCTGTGATGATCGAGGAACACACGGCGTGGCCCGAAAGGTGGAACACGGCTCTCATGCCCCCCGGAGAGGTATCCTGGGAGACGAACTACCCGCTTCCAAGCGGACACCTCCACTCAGCACCCGCGGGGCTCACCAGTGACAACAGCCGACACGGGGTCGACCCTGGGGAGTCGGCCTCGGAGAGGACAGCGTTCACATTCCCACACCCGCCCTGGGGCCAGACATCAGGTCTGGTCTCTGTGAGGGCGGGCTACTACGACGAAGAAAAACACGGGAACGACCAGTCATTCCCCGCGGCGACAAGCGCTTCCTACATGGAGTACAACCCCGGCGCTATGTACTCCACCCAGTCCACAGGCGGGGGCTTCCCGCCTCCCCGCTCCTCGGCTCGTCAAGATGGTACTCCGACGGCCCTCCAAGCGAGCTGCGTCTCCTCGCAGCATCTGCCCAGTAGGCCCGGAATGGTACCTTTTTCAGTCAGGATCATGTAAGACTGACTGTTTTTTAATGGCCTCTCCGGGCATACGGGCACGCTTACGGCCAAGGTACCGAGAAGGCATGTACCCACTTTTGCAGCCAGCTTCCGCTCGCCCTTCGGGGGTGGGGGTTCCGCGCCGCTGGCCCTCACGGGATTGGGGGTGCTCCGACGGAACCCCCAAAGTGATAAGCCAAGAATACCAAGAACTGGAATTACCGCAGTCTAATTACAGATTTCACGGCAATTGAATTACATTAGCATGATAACGGCTATCCATTATTTGCTGTATAATTTTTTATGCCCATTCACTATTCATTATGAGGCAGTATTTATTTATCCATTTAGTCGTTATAATTAGCCTATGCTTCTTCATGCAAGAACTTCTTTAATAATCATTTATGATTATTTTAATTTGTGATAAATTTCGTATTAATTACTTTGTAAGTAATTTATATAATTAATTTTGTAATTAATTTGTAATTATTATGTTAAGTAATTAATTTATATAATTAATAATAAATTAAGCCCCCACGTGGTGCGTTTTCTTCCAACCCACAGAAAATAGTCGCTGTATGCAAAGCAAACGGCGAAATTTCTGGGGGCAGAAGAAAACGTAATACCATATCTGTGACTAACCGTCCTTGGTTGCGTGCGCATCACGCTGGGGCATTTAAGCGCGTCCAGGGGACTCGGCCACTCTTGCTGGCCGTCTCCCGGACGTTACACTACAAAACGCCCACCCGCCTCCCAGGTTCCTCTGCTTCCCCTGGCCTTACAGGGGAAGGCGCTATTGCAGCTTGCTGAGGACACTTGTCCCAATTTGCAATGAATTTGTGTTACCTTTGGGGGGTGCTCCGACGGAACCCCCAAAGTGATAAGCCAAGAATACCAAGAACTGGAATTACCGCAGTCTAATTACAGATTTCACGGCAATTGAATTACATTAGCATGATAACGGCTATCCATTATTTGCTGTATAATTTTTTATGCCCATTCACTATTCATTATGAGGCAGTATTTATTTATCCATTTAGTCGTTATAATTAGCCTATGCTTCTTCATGCAAGAACTTCTTTAATAATCATTTATGATTATTTTAATTTGTGATAAATTTCGTATTAATTACTTTGTAAGTAATTTATATAATAATTAATTTTATAATTAATTTGTAATTATTATGTTAAGTAATTAATTTATATAATTAATAATAAATTAAGCCCCCACGTGGTGCGTTTTCTTCCAACCCACAGAAATTTATATGTTTGTCCTGCACACCGCCTCCCATCCAGTGGACAGCGGTGGATAGGTTACAATCACTCAGTTACTACCTACAGTTAGCAAACTGGGGATATTTGGCTAAAATTTCTGGTAGCAGATCATTTTGAATGAAATATTTACACATCGCTGGAACATTGGTTATAGAATTGTCTCTAAATTCACGTATCTTTTCGCACTCCATCACATAGTGACGTAGGGTGTGCGAATAATTTTGTTGACACAGTTTACATTTGGTCAGGTCTACATCGGCAGATAATGAGAATTCCCAGAGATACTTGTAACCGAGTCTAAGCTAGCCGAGCAGCAGTAACATCTAGAAGTCTGCTGATTTTATTGGATGATCCATAGATGTGTGGCTCCTCTTGCATGATAGTATGATGATAGATGGAATTACTGGTGTCAATTTCACTTTGCCTCAGATCTACAAGATCTTGTTGAAGTTCTCGGTGTACTTCTGCTCTCAGATTGCTCATTGACAATCCAAGGTTACACTCAACGGCTCCTTTAAAGGCAGATTCTTTGGCTAACTTATCAGCTCTATCATGCATTCGGAGGCCAACATGAGATGGAGACCACATGAAATGGACTCTGTTACCATCCTTAATAATTTTGTTGTATTTGTGTCTAGCTTCGGACACGAGCATGTTACAGTTATGTCTTAAAGAGTTGAGAGCATTTAAGGATGATAAGGAGTCACTTACAATTAATGTATCAAGTTTGGAGACTTGTACACATTTCAGTGCAAGGATCAAGGCAAATAGTTCGGTCTGAAGGGTAGAGGCCCAATTGTTTATACGGACTCCCCACTCAAAGTACAAGCCATCGCCCATTGTCAGAACAACTGCACTTCCAGCTGCACCCGTGGTGCGGTGTAGGGAACCATCAGTGTATATGATTTGAGAGAGAGAATGCTCTGTGGACAGAGCATCAATATGGCTTAAGGCGTTGAGCTTTGCCTCAAGGCGAAGCTTGGGCTTATCTCTAATTTGCTTCTTGGGTGGAAAGGGAGGGATTAAAACTGGAAAGGGTGTAACCTCCCACGGTGCAGGAAAGTGCCGTTGTTGTTTCTCTTGGTACAAATCATGAACCCCATACATTCTGAGTTGAGTTCCAGTTTTTGTTATCCATTTGGAACAATGCTGATCTTCAATAAAGTAAGTCTGGAGGGCTTCTGTGCAAGGATTAGGATGAGTTAGCCTAAGCATTTTTATACCAATTTGACAGTTAATTTCAGTAACACGATCAACAACGCTCAGAATATTAAGTTCCTTTCTCATATTAAGTATCTTTGTGGTACGAGGGCACCCAAGGATTATCCTCAGGGCTTCGTTCTGCAATTTTTCAAGCCCTCCAAGCTTTCTTTCAGGCATCAAAACAAGCAGAGGTGCAGCATAATCCACTAAAGATCTGATGTATGCAAGGTACATCATTTTGACAATTCTGACATTGGCACCATAGCCTGAGTGATAACCTGCAACAGCCTTGAGAGCTCGGAGCCTCTCTTTATACTGACGACAGAGTCTGAATACAACAGGACCATACAGTGGCACCTCAAGGCCAAGGTATTTGAATCTGTTTACATAGTCAAGCTGGGAGCCATCAGATAGTTGCATCTTGCGAACAGCTCCTCCCTGCCTGGGTGGGCGCCGATTTAGTATCTTTGTTTTCTCTGCTGAGATATTTAAACCTAGGTCCTGACATGAATCTAATACAGAGTTAAGAGTGTTCTGTGTGTTAGCATACCCAGTGGTGTGTATCATTATATCATCAGCATAGCTAATGATGTGGACGTTGGGTTTGCTCGGTATAGAGTTTAACAGCGTGTTTATTAAGATATTAAATAAGGTAGGACTGAGGACACCACCCTGCGGGGTACCTAGTTCAAAGTCTCTTGTTACACTCCTATGCCCCTGGAAAAATACAGATGACTTCCTGTTGGATAAGTAACCCCTGATCCAACAAAGAAGCCGACCACCAACATTCATTCTTGCAAGCTCACTCAAGATAACATGTCTATTTGCAATATCAAAGGCAGACTTAAGATCTAGGAAGGTGGTATATGACTTTTCAGTGTGCAGGGTAAGAAAGGTGGTGATGCAATGATGCACACTCCTTCCATGCATGAAGCCATATATCTGGGGGGATAGCATGGTTCTTATTCTATGGAGGAGACGGTTTAGGACCATTCTCTCGAATGTTTTGCAAATGCAGCTAGTAAGGGAAATTGGGCGGAAAGCATTCTCTTGATTTGGCTTGGGAATTGGAATGATTATACTGTTGGTCCAAGAGATAGGAAGTTCCCCAGTAACATAGCTCATATTATACAGCTCAAGCAGGGGATTCCCTGGTACTAAAGGGAGCAGACGCAATATGTCATAAGTGATACCATCTTCACCGGGGGATGTGACTTTGCCTTTGTTTAGGGCCGCGAGTAATTCAAACTCAGTGAATGGCACGTTGCATTCATCTTCCTTGTGGAGCATGAAGTCAACGAGCCTTTCTCGATCTCCGTAACCAGCATTTAATCTGAACTGTATGTCTGGGGGAAGATTATTGAAGCTACTAACATGTGAGTCTTCATATGTGAAAGATAAGTGAATACCTTCCCACACTCTGGACACTTATGAGGTTTATCACCTGAATGCACTAACATGTGACGCTTCATATGATCATGATGAGTGAATACCTTCCCACACTCTGGACACTTATGAGGTTTTTCACCCGAGTGCACTAACATGTGACGCTTCATATGATCAAGACGAGTGAATACCTTCCCACACTCTGGACACTGGTGAGTCTTCATCTTCTTTATGATAGGTGCAGTTTGTGGGAAGGTTTTCTCCTCGGATGACTGCATGAGTGATGCTGGGTGACGCCTCACGGTAGGACGTCAATGTTGAGGCTTAGGCAAGGCTTGAGTGTTGTTTCTTAGGCTGTTGTTGAGTTAGACTTGATGTGAGCACTTAAAGGTCAGTGGTGGGCTTCTTCTTTATGATAGGTGCAATTTGTTAGAAGGTTGTTGTGTTGATTTAGGGGCGACGACGATCGTACGTGGGAAGGTTTTATGCTCATGTCTGGACACTCACCGTCCCGTGTTGTGATAATGGCCACGAAGCTCACCTAGGCGTTCCAGTGTTCTTTCTGGTGCCATATTTTATTTTTCTACTTCTTACTTTTATTTGTAACTGGATTTCTACATTTAACTCTTATGTTTTCCTCATTTTTTCGAATTAAAGAATATGCTTGCAATTCATCTATTCTTCTTCTTCTTGATAGTAGGTGCAGTTTGCATGAAGGGTTTGTCCTCCCGATGACTGCACCAGTACAGATGTTGGTGGACGCGTTTATGTTGAGGATGATCTGAGCTACCAAGGTGTTTGTTACGTTGTGCTGTAGATAGAGGAACGGTGATTAAAACAGAGGTATGTGTTGTAGGGAGACTTGCCGCACCGTAGGGCGGTGTGTTGTGTTTATGGCGTCAGCTGATCCTTGGTGCTGCGACGAGGCAGTTGTTTTCTGTGTTTAGCTGTTGGTGGCGCCAGGTATAAATGTGGCACGGGTCAGATGTGGCCCAATTTGTTGGTCGACTGCAGATATTTAGCCAGTGCTTTGACTATTTGGTATTTTTCTTGTAACGAGTGGTCACCACCTCCTAATATATGCTCGATGGTGAAGGGTATTTAAGTGCGATAAAGACTTGTTTGAAATTTACTCTGGCACTATGATGTCGGAAGCAGTGCAGGAGATAGTGTTCGACTGTTTCAGGCAGCTGACAGTGAGTGCAGAGTTCATTGATGTCTGTTCTATACTTAGAGCTGTGTGCTGCTAGTTTGGTATGTCCCAGCCTTAATCTGGTCATCGTTACATCAATTTCTCTGCTTTTATATCGGACATGTTTCCAAGTTTCCCATTTCTTTTTAATCTATCTTTGAGATAGTATCTTTGAAGGCTCCTTTACGTGCAACATGGGGAATTGGATGACGGGTAAGGTGAGGCGTGTTGTGCATCGCTTTGGCTATCTACTACGGGCTCACCATAGCCCGTGCTACTTGGAACTTCATGTTCCAGGTAGCGAATCTTTAACAACAAAAAACAACGCTTTGGCTAGTTGGTCTACAAGTTCATTATGGAGAATACCACAATGTGCTGGGACCCATTGGATAGAGGTGTCATAACCGTTCAATTGATGTTTGTGAAGAAGTTGAAGGCATGGGTAGACAATCTCCTTGCATGTTTTCGAAGAGTACGTAATTGCTTGAATAGCGCTCTTGTAGTCACTACAGTTTGTATATATCCCAACTGGTAATGTTGTGATGATTTGGAGAGCTTGATACAAGGCATATAATTCCGCTGTGAAAATAGATAGTTGGTTTGGTAACCGCCATCCCTGCTTGAGATGGTATTCCGGTATCCATACAGCGCTAGTGACCGAGGGTACGTTGTTCATGAAGATGCGAAACCCATCTGTGTAAACCTCTGTGGTATTTGGGTAGCAATTTTTCATTGTTGAGGCAAAGACTGAGGCTATGGCTGAGTTTGGTGCAGATTTTGGAATGTTGTCTTCGAGTTGTATTGCTGTATTAGGAGTTGTATAAAGCCAAGGTGGAATGGGGGGAACAGGAAGTTGGGTTTCACAGTTTTGGAGTAGGGAGAGGTCTATATTGAGGTTATTTGTAGCCCGTGTGAGGAAAGGTTGCGAGTGAATGGTTGGGGAGCGGGGGGTTATGTGGGTTAACTGTTGGGTTAGTTTTTGATCTGTATGGGTGTGTCTGGTGAGCAGTGGTACAGAGTGACAGACAGTTGGCACACATAATGTTTTTTTAGTTAGTTTAGTTCATTTATTATGCACCCCATACCCATCTTGTGGGCGGTAGTGGAAAGGGTTACAGAGGCACATAATGGGCTCAGGGACTGAACCCCACAATTCATTTAGCTAAGCAAGTTACAATCTTGATGAGCTAGTTACAAAATTCAATATAAGTCGTCACATCAACAATGGGTTCGAGATCGACCTCAAGTACAGGTTCTAAATTAAGCAACTGACATGTGAAGAGCTAGTGTCAAAATTTATATGTTTGTCCTGCACACCGCCCCCCATAGGGAGCCGGTCGGCCGAGCGGACAGCACGCTGGACTTGTGATCCTGTGGTCCTGGGTTCGATCCCGGGCGCCGGCGAGAAACAATGGGCAGAGTTTCTTTCACCCTATGCCCCTGTTACCTAGCAGTAAAATAGGTACCTGGGAGTTAGTCAGCTGTCACGGGCTGCTTCCTGGGGGTCGAGGACCGGGCCCCGGGGACACTAAAGCCCCGAAATCATCTCAAGATAACCTCTCAAGATAACCATCCAGTGGGCAGCGGTGGATAGGTTACAATCACTCAGTTACTGCCTACAGTTAGCAAACTGGGGATATTTGGCTAAAATTTCTGGTAGCAGATAATTTTGAATGAAATATTTACACATCGCTGGAACATTGGTTATAGAATTGTCTCTAAATTCACGTATCTTTTCGCACTCCATCACATAGTGACTGAGGGTGTGCGAATAATTTTGTTGACACAGTTTACATTTGGTCAGGTCTACATCGGCAGATAATGAGAATTCCCAGAGATACTTGTAACCGAGTCTAAGCCGAGCATTAGTAACATCTAGATTTTACATCAACATCTGATTTTATTGGATGATCCATAGATGTGTGGCTCCTCTTGCATGATAGTATGATGATAGATGGAATTACTGGTGTCAATTTCACTTTGCCTCAGATCTACAAGATCTTGTTGAAGTTCTCGGTGCACTGCTGCTCTCAGATTGCTCATTGACAATCCAAGAAATACAACAATATATTAAGGATGGTAACAGAGTCCATTTCATGTGGTCTCCATCTCATGTTGGCCTCCGAATGCATGATAGAGCTGATAAAGTTAGCCAAAGAATCTGCTTTAAAGGAGCCGTTGAGTGTAAC
>WNGS01043103.1:0-10479 GCA_020271785.1 Procambarus virginalis
GTAAGACTTATAAGGCTAGACTTATAAGGCTACTGATAAGGCTAGATAAGACTATAAGGCTAGATAAGGGCTAGATACTACTGAAGACTGACTACTGATAAGGCTAGATAAGACTTTAGTGACTGTGAGCCTCGGGTGTGGATGGAGTGGTTCCGTTACGTTGCTGGCTCCGCAGTTAGTGGTGGCGGACGTCCATGCGCTGCTGACATTGGTGTCCGTGTCTCGGGTGTGCCTGCTGTTCCTTCTCCGCCGGGGGCCTCTCCGCGTGGGAGTGGTGGCCTCCGCTGCCGGAGTGGGTGGGGATGGTGGGGATGGGCGTGGCCTGGTGGTGACCTTACGGAAAGATGTGCGCGGTTCGGTTCCCACGCAGTCGTCTACCACGCTCCCTCCTCGGATGTTGACCGTTGGGCACTTGGCCGGGTCACCGAAGTCTGTGATGCCGTCGGGTCACTGGTCGCGGGTTGCTGAGCTACCTTTCGGCGATGAGGTGTGGGACCATGTACCGGTCACTCGGTTCCGGTGTGATACGGTTTGGGTGCCATGTTTGCGGGTGTTTGTGGCCAACGTCCCGGATA
The DNA here is from genome assembly GCA_020271785.1 of Procambarus virginalis. Lineage (NCBI taxonomy): Eukaryota > Metazoa > Arthropoda > Malacostraca > Decapoda > Cambaridae > Procambarus > Procambarus virginalis. The sequence continues at coordinate 576 of WNGS01043103.1, forward strand.
AGATGGCGTCCCCGGTGGATGGTCAGGACCCTTGGCAGTGGTTACGATGGGAGGCGTACCATGTACGCTTCTCTCGGGACGCGTTTCCGCGCAAATACAAGTGATTGTATTCTTTTGTGCTGTGTGCCCTTCTGCTGTTTTGTCTGCCTTCTGGTAGTTTGTGCCCGTGCCTCTCCCTTTGTTTTGTGGCGAGGCGGGTGTTTGGGTGTGTGTGTGTCTGGCCTTCATGTCTTAACTTTCATGTTGTTAACGTGCCCTATGTGTTTTTTTATTTTATGCTTACGTGTTGTATTAGTTTTTGTTTTGAATTTGTGTGGCTTGTTGTGTGGTGTATGTTCTTATTGCATTTTTTGTAATACTTCCGTTTGTTCATTCTGTTGTTTTGTTCTCGGTCCTTCAGGCCGGTGTTTTGTTTTGTTGTTGTGTATGTAACGATGGTTTTCTTTTGATTGCGTGTTATCCATCTTGATTTTTGTTTTATACTGTTCTGTTTTGACATGCTCCTGTGTTTTGTTGTTTTGCATTTGTTTATCTTTTGTACTGTCTTTTCAATGCCTTTCTCGAGTTTTGAAATTTGTTATACTGTACTGTCAGCCCTTCTGGCTGGTGGTTTTCTTTTTTTCCTTTGTTTTGTAATGTTTTTCTATGTTCTTAATTTGTTTTTTATTGTATTTAATTTGCATGTTTTGCATGTAAAAATAAAAATAAAAAAAAAAGTTCGTTTAGCTAAGCAAATAACAATGTTTGACGCTAGTTACAAAATTATCAATGTTGTATACACATGTACACACCCTCATACATACATGTACATATATATATACGTATACACATATACATACACATACATATCTAATCACCCACACAAATACACACATCAAGAATCTTTGTGTCACAAGTGACACAAAGAGGTGTCACAAGTGACACTACAAGAGGCTCACAACAGTCACTATACAAGGCACTTTACATCTATAGTGAGTCACACAGTTACTAGTCTTGCTGCACACCCACCCAACTGGGCGGCAGCTTTACAGTCATGTGCATGCATTACCGACAGTAAGCAAATTTTGGATACTTCGCTAAAATTTCGGGCAGCACATCATTGTGAATGAAGTACTTACACATTTCTTGGACACTATTGATGGTGTTATCTCTAAATTCCGCAATTTTTTCACATTCCATTATATAATGACGCAAAGTATGCGAATAGTTCTGCTGACAGAGTTTACATTTAGTCAAATCTACATCAGCAGATGTTACAAACTCCCAGAGGTACTTGTAGCCGAGCCTAAGCCTAGCAGTGGTAACATCTAGAAGTCTGCTAACATTATTGGATGCCCCATAGACGTGCGGTTCTTCATGCATAATAGAATGATGATAGATGGAGTAACTGGTGTGAATTTCACTTTGCCTCAAGCCTCCGAAATTTAGTTGATGTTCCTGGGATATTACTGCCCTCAGGCAATCCCTACCCCATCAACTTCTGCCAGAAAAACAAACTGCCGGTCAACAGTATCATGGAGTGAGGATCTATGTGGGCAACTCTGTCCTCAATGTATTTAATCTATATGCTTAATCTATATGCTCCAGCAGGAAAGTTAAATTATATTGATCTTCCGGCCTGCGCTCAAGCAGAGCCAACCATCATTCTTGGTGACTACAATGCTAGACACAAGGACATTGGCGGCTCCCGCTTCAGTAACGGTAATGGGAATCAACTGCTGTCGCTACTAAATAGTCACCAAGATGTGCATATTGTGGGTGACCTTGAACCCACGCATATTTGTGGAGGCATTCTAGACCTCTGTGTTGGTTTCAACGTCTCTCACGTCTGGTGCACATCAACTATTGTAACAGATTTGTTGTCAGATCATCACCCTAGATTGACTACTCTATGTATAGGAGATACCATCCTGCCCGGTGGAACTTTCAAACGCAAACGGCTCAGTGTTCCTCCTGCTCGACGTGAAGACTTTGTTGCTCATGTGTCAGAGTGGTACAGCACTTATGATCCCTCCACAGTCCAGACATTTAACGACGATCTAGTACAGAGCATTCAGATGTTTGCTGACCCTTTAGGTCGGCCCCCTGCACCATCCAATAGTCGGAACGACATGAAAGGTAATAAACGTCATGCCTATTACAATGACCCCAAACTGCGTACTTTGACACGCACTGCCAGACGAGTTGGACTTGCATATAGGGAAACACGTACGCCAGCAATGCTCAAGCTCTTTCAGAAAGCCCTAGCCAAGGCGAGGGAGCGCATGACAGAGCTCAGGCAAGATAACTGGGAAACTTTTGTTAACAGTCTCAACTCTCACACCCCCCTCAGCCAGGCATGGAAGGATATTAAAAGAATTAAAGGCGATAAGATCGGCCAAGTAGCACACCCTCACCCTCTACACAGAGCAAACGAGTTAGTCGATGCTTGGGCAACCACCTCTAGCTTCAATAATCTTCCCCCAGACATACAGTTCAGATTAAATGTGACCACATATGGACAAACATAACAGCTCCCCTTGTATCTGGTGTAATCTACGACAGAACAACTGACCACTATCCTACCTTTCTCATAGCGAACATGGACATAACACCACCAAAAAGCAAGAAACTTTCATTTAGGCTACACAGTGAATCAGCTTTGGGCAATCTTACAGATGCATTTCACAATATTAACTGGGATTCTGAATTCAATAATACTCAGGATATAAATTCATTAGCTAACCTCTTCCTCTCCAAAACTCTAAGCCTCTACAACCTTCATTGTCCCCTTCTTACCAAGCAAGTAACTGACAAAAGATTAAACAATCCATGGCTCACAAGCGGCATTCTCAATTCAATCAACAAGAAACATGAATATGAAAAGAAACTTAGGATTGGCCTAGTTTCAAAGGAAGTAGCTAAAAGGTACTCATCAATGCTTACCAGTATCATAAGAAAGGCAAAACTTGCATATTATGTGAATAGATTCAATGAAGCAAAAGGCAACATGAAAAGCACTTGGAAAACCATCTCTAGTATCCTAGGAACTAAACAACACTCACATAACCAAATAAAACTCTACAAGGATGGGGATATACCGTCAACTGATTTAGAAATGGCAAGTGAATTTAATAGTTTCTTTTCATCGGTTGGTGCTAATCTTGCCAGTAAAATCCCACAGACTCAGACACATATTAACACATATCTCTCAGGCAGTTATCCAAACTCTCTTCTCCTTTCACCAATCAGCCCGGAAGATGTTGTGTCCATCATACACTCTCTAAAAACAAAGGCAGGGAACACCAGTGAAATTCTGTCCATTGTATACAAGAGAGCCTCCCATGCCCTTGCCCCACCCATAGCCCTACTATTCAACAAATCTATAGAGTGTCACACCTTCCCTGATATCCTCAAAAAAGCACAAGAGTAACGCCAGTTCATAAAGGAGGCAATCCGGCGGACATAAACAATTATAGACCAATATCAAATCTACCCATTCTATCAAAAATATCAGCAGAGAAAACAAAGATACTAAATCGGCGCCCACCCAGGCAGGGAGGAGCTGTTCGCAAGATGCAACTATCTGATGGCTCCCAGCTTGACTATGTAAACAGATTCAAATACCTTGGCCTTGAGGTGCCACTGTATGGTCCTGTTGTATTCAGACTCTGTCGTCAGTATAAAGAGAGGCTCCGAGCTCTCAAGGCTGTTGCAGGTTATCACTCAGGCTATGGTGCCAATGTCAGAATTGTCAAAATGATGTACCTTGCATACATCAGATCTTTAGTGGATTATGCTGCACCTCTGCTTGTTTTGATGCCTGAAAGAAAGCTTGGAGGGCTTGAAAAATTGCAGAACGAAGCCCTGAGGATAATCCTTGGGTGCCCTCGTACCACAAAGATACTTAATATGAGAAAGGAACTTAATATTCTGAGCGTTGTTGATCGTGTTACTGAAATTAACTGTCAAATTGGTATAAAAATGCTTAGGCTAACTCATCCTAATCCTTGCACAGAAGCCCTCCAGACTTACTTTATTGAAGATCAGCATTGTTCCAAATGGATAACAAAAACTGGAACTCAACTCAGAATGTATGGGGTTCATGATTTGTACCAAGAGAAACAACAACGGCACTTTCCTGCACCGTGGGAGGTTACACCCTTTCCAGTTTTAATCCCTCCCTTTCCACCCAAGAAGCAAATTAGAGATAAGCCCAAGCTTCGTCTTGAGGCAAAGCTCAACGCCTTAAGCCATATTGATGCTCTGTCCACAGAGCATTCTCTCTCTCAAATCATATACACTGATGGTTCCCTACACCGCACCACGGGTGCAGCTGGAAGTGCAGTTGTTCTGACAATGGGCGATGGCTTGTACTTTGAGTGGGGAGTCCGTATAAACAATTGGGCCTCTACCCTTCAGACTGAACTATTTGCCTTGATCCTTGCACTGAAATGTGTACAAGTCTCCAAACTTGATACATTAATTGTAAGCGACTCCTTATCATCCTTAAATGCTCTCAACTCTTTAAGACACAACTGTAACATGCTCGTGTCCGAAGCTAGACACAAATACAACAAAATTATTAAGGATGGTAACAGAGTCCATTTCATGTGGTCTCCATCTCATGTTGGCCTCCGAATGCATGATAGAGCTGATAAGTTAGCCAAAGAATCTGCCTTTAAAGGAGCCGTTGAGTGTAACCTTGGATTGTCAATGAGCAATCTGAGAGCAGCAGTACACCGAGAACTTCAACAAGATCTTGTAGATCTGAGGCAAAGTGAAATTGACACCAGTAATTCCATCTATCATCATACTATCATGCAAGAGGAGCCACACATCTATGGATCATCCAATAAAATCAGCAGACTTCTAGATGTTACTGCTGCTCGGCTTAGACTCGGTTACAAGTATCTCTGGGAATTCTCATTATCTGCCGATGTAGACCTGACCAAATGTAAACTGTGTCAACAAAATTATTCGCACACCCTCCGTCACTATGTGATGGAGTGCGAAAAGATACGTGAATTTAGAGACAATTCTATAACCAATGTTCCAGCGATGTGTAAATATTTCATTCAAAATGATCTGCTACCAGAAATTTTAGCCAAATATCCCCAGTTTGCTAACTGTAGGTAGTAACAGAGTGATTGTAACCTATCCACCGCTGCCCACTAGATGGGGGGCGGTGTGCAGGACAAACATATAAATTGTGACACTAGCTCTCCACATATGTCAGTTGCTTAATTTAGAACCTGTATTTGAGGTCGATCTCGAACCCATTGTTGATGTGACGACTTATATTGAATTTTGTAACTAGCTCATCAAGATTGTAACTTGCTTAGCTAAATGAATTGTGGGGTTCAGTCCCTGAGCCCATTATGTGCCTCTGTAACCCTTTCCACTACCGCCCACAAGATGGGTATGGGGTGCATAATAAATGAACTAAAACTAACTAACTAAAACAGCTCTATTCCTACCTCGTAAAATTCGACATACTCAGCCCTGCCAGTTTGGCTTCAGGTCCCAAAAGAGCACCAACGATGCAATCATTAGTCTCCTTGACGTAATCTACTCAGCACTTGACAAAAATGAGTTTCCGATTGGACTCTTCATTGACCTAAGAAAAGCCTTTGATACTGTTAATCACAACTACCTCTTACTTAAACTCCAGCATTATGGAATCCGAGGCCTTGCCCTTGACTACATCCGATCCTATCTTAGTGACAGACACCAATATGTAACTATCAATGAAACAACTTCTTCCACTCTACCAATTACCGTTGGAGTGCCACAGGGCAGTATCTTAGGACCTCTTCTATTTCTTATATATATAAACGATCTGCCTAATGTCTCTAATATTCTCAAACCTATATTGTTTGCTGACGATACTACTCTTATCTATTCAGACCTCAACCCACATACACTAAATAATGTTGTGAATAATGAATTAAAAAAAGTCCACTTATGGATGTCAACTAACAAACTAACATTAAACATCGAAAAGACTTACTACATCTTATTTGGAAGCAAATCATCAAATGCAATTCAGCTACAGATAGACAACATTAACATCAGTAATAAAAATGATGGCAAGTTTCTTGGCCTATTCCTAGACAAGAGACTCAACTTCAGCACCCACATTCAACACATAACTAAGAAAGTCTCTAAGACAGTTGGTATACTCTCCAAAATCAGATATTATGTTCCTAACTCTGCTCTCCTCTCTCTCTATTATGCTCTAATCTACCCCTATCTTAATTATGGTATCTGTGCATGGGGGTCTACCACTGCAAACCACCTTAAGCCCATCATCACCCAGCAAAAATCTGCTATCAGAATAATAACTAACTCTGCTTTCAGACAACACTCAGCTCCCTTGTTTAAATCCCTAAACTTGCTAAATATTAACTCCCTCCACTCATTCTCTTGTGTCAACTACATCTACAAAACCCTGTTCTTAAATGCAAACCATGCTCTGAAACTCTCTCTGGACAGATGTAATAGGACCCATTATCACCACACCAGAAAAAAATATCTCTTTGATATCCCCAGGGTCAAACTTAATCTGTGTAAACACTCTATGCAAATTAAGGGACCTAGTCTATGGAACTCACTCCCTAGTGAATTGAAAAACTGTAAAACTTTTGCCTTATTTAAAAACAAAACCAAAAAGTACTTAATTTCATCTTCTTAGTTTCCTACACTGAGCTTTATTTTTTGCTCTGTATCTAGTGTTACCCAATCTCCTAATTCTTATGTATTTAACCCAAACAACCTTATCATTGTGTTCATTGCTGTCTTCCTTTATGTGCTAGCCATTTGCTGTATTGTGCCTACCAAATTTTGTCAACTACCATTCAAGCTTTCATTGCAATCAATCTTAGCTACCTAAGTGCTTTATTATACTGTACCTACAATTTTCTCTCATCTTTTTTTTTTCTTTTTTCTTTTCTTGCCATGTAACTGTTATCATTTCTTTTTTGTAATTTTTGCTAGTATTTACCTACTAAAAATTTTCTTAGATTAAGGACCTGCCCGAAACGCTGCGCGTACTAGTGGCTTTACAAGATTGTAATTACCATATTATATATTCTCACATTCCCAATGTACCTTCTTGTATATGAATAAATAAATAAATAAATAAATAAATGCTGGTTACGGAGATCGAGAAAGGATCGTTGACTTCATGCTCCACAAGGAAGATGAATGCAACGTGCTATTCACTGAGTTTGAATTACTCGCGGCCCTAAACAAAGGCAAAGCCACATCCCCCGGTGAGGATGGTATCACTTATGACATATTGCGTCTGCTCCCTTTAGTACCAGGGAATCCCCTGCTTGAGCTGTATAATATGAGCTATGTTACTGGGGAACTTCCTATCTCTTGGACCAACAGTATAATCATTCCAATTCCCAAGCCAAATCAAGAGAATGCTTTCCGCCCAATTTCCCTTACTAGCTGCATTTGCAAAACATTCGAGAGAATGGTCCTAAACCGTCTCCTCCATAGAATAAGAACCATGCTATCCCCCCAGATATATGGCTTCATGCATGGAAGGAGTGTGCATCATTGCATCACCACATTTCTTACCCTGCACACTGAAAAGTCATATACCACCTTCCTAGATCTTAAGTCTGCCTTTAATATTGCAAATAGACATGTTATCTTGAGTGAGCTTGCAAGAATGAATGTTGGTGGTCGGCTTCTTTGTTGGATCAGGGGTTACTTATCCAACAGGAAGTCATCTGTATTTTTCCAGGGGCATAGGAGTGTAACAAGAGACTTTGAACTAGGTACCCCGCAGGGTGGTGTCCTCAGTCCTACCTTATTTAATATCTTAATAAACACGCTGTTAAACTCTATACCGAGCAAACCCAACGTCCACATCATTAGCTATGCTGATGATATAATGATACACACCACTGGGTATGCTAACACGCAGAACACTCTTAACTCTGTATTAGATTCATGTCAGGACCTAGTTTAATTATCTCAGCAGAGAAAACAAAGATACTAAATCGGCGCCCACCCAGGCAGGGAGGAGCTGTTCGCAAGATGCAACTATCTGATGGCTCCCAGCTTGACTATGTAAACAGATTCAAATACCTTGGCCTTGAGGTGCCACTGTATGGTCCTGTTGTATTCAGACTCTGTCGTCAGTATAAAGAGAGGCTCCGAGCTCTCAAGGCTGTTGCAGGTTATCACTCAGGCTATGGTGCCAATGTCAGAATTGTCAAAATGATGTACCTTGCATACATCAGATCTTTAGTGGATTATGCTGCACCTCTGCTTGTTTTGATGCCTGAAAGAAAGCTTGGAGGGCTTGAAAAATTGCAGAACGAAGCCCTGAGGATAATCCTTGGGTGCCCTCGTACCACAAAGATACTTAATATGAGAAAGGAACTTAATATTCTGAACATTGTTGATCGTGTTACTGAAATTAACTGTCAAATTGGTATAAAAATGCTTAGGCTAACTCATCCTAATCCTTGCACAGAAGCCCTCCAGACTTACTTTATTGAAGATCAGCATTGTTCCAAATGGATAACAAAAACTGGAACTCAACTCAGAATGTATGGGGTTCATGATTTGTACCAAGAGAAACAACAACGGCACTTTCCTGCCCCGTGGGAGGTTACACCCTTTCCAGTTTTAATCCCTCCCTTTCCACCCAAGAAGCAAATTAGAGATAAGCCCAAGCTTCGTCTTGAGGCAAAGCTCAACGCCTTAAGCCATATTGATGCTCTGTCCACAGAGCATTCTCTCTCTCAAATCATATACACTGATGGTTCCCTACACCGCACCACGGGTGCAGCTGGAAGTGCAGTTGTTCTGACAATGGGCGATGGCTTGTACTTGAGTGGGGAGTCCGTATAAACAATGGGCCTCTACCCTTCAGACCGAACTATTTGCCTTGATTGCACTGAAATGTGTACAAGTCTCCAAACTTGATACATTAATTGTAAGTGACTCCTTATCATCCTTAAATGCTCTCAACTCTTTAAGACATAACTGTAACATGCTCGTGTCCGAAGCTAGACACAAATACAACAAAATTATTAAGGATGGTAACAGAGTCCATTTCATGTGGTCTCCATCTCATGTTGGCCTCCGAATGCATGATAGAGCTGATAAGTTAGCCAAAGAATCTGCCTTTAAGGAGCCGTTGAGTGTAACCTTGGATTGTCAATGAGCAATCTGAGAGCAGCAGTACACCGAGAACTTCAACAAGATCTTGTAGATCTGAGGCAAAGTGAAATTGACACCAGTAATTCCATCTATCATCATACTATCATGCAAGAGGAGCACACATCTATGGATCATCCAATAAAATCAGCAGACTTCTAGATGTTACTGCTGCTCGGCTTAGACTCGGTTACAAGTATCTCTGGGAATTCTCATTATCTGCCGATGTAGACCTGACCAAATGTAAACTGTGTCAACAAAATTATTCGCACACCCTCCGTCACTATGTGATGGAGTGCGAAAAAGATACGTGAATTTAGAGACAATTCTATAAACAATGTTCCAGCGATGTGTAAATATTCATTCAAAATGATCTGCTACCAGAAATTTTAGCCAAATATCCCCAGTTTGCTAACTGTAGGTAGTAACTGAGTGATTGTAACCTATCCACCGCTGCCCAGATGGGGGGCGGTGTGCAGGACAAACATATAAATTTGACACACTCTCCACATATGTCAGTTGCTTAATTTAGAACCTGTACTTGAGGTCGATCTCGAACCCATTGTTGATGTGACGACTTATATTGAATTTTGTAACTAGCTCATCAAGATTGTAACTTGCTTAGCTAAATGAATTGTGGGGTTCAGTCCCTGAGCCCATTATGTGCCTCTGTAACCCTTTCCACTACCGCCCACAAGATGGGTAGGGGTGCATAAATAATGAACTAAAACTAAAC
>WNGS01043108.1:0-14929 GCA_020271785.1 Procambarus virginalis
TTCCTGCATTTTAGCCTTCATCAATAATTAATTTAGCTCCTAGCCAAGAAAAAATTAAAAAATAAAAATTGGAAAAAAAACAAAAATTTGCATGGCCCCTAACACAAGGCCACACTTACCTCAATCGTGAAGGGATCCAGCTGGGTGTCCAGTCAGTGTAAGATAAATCCTTTGCTAGATGAGCTGGGCCCTAGGCTAACACAACCGTTCTGCGGAAACAAGAATTTTTAGTTTTGGCTCTCAAGATTTAAATTTTTTACAATTACGTCATCCCGATCTGGCCAACCGGTAATGTAAAATAATTTCCACTCTAACTCTTTCTCGTGTATTTAGCGCAGTTTAGATTAATTGACTTGCATTACGAGAAAATATATGGCCGCATAACACATTTATTTATGACGTAAATATTGTCATACCCACTTCCTTACATATTAACAATAAATGAATAATGTAATTTATGCTCAGAGCCCCTACTGGGATCTATTGCGCATGGGTCAACCCGAGGGGAAAGGAGGAGAGCAACGGCAGCCATATTTCAGGCAACAAGCAGTGTCTGGAGCCTACACATTTCACCAGCCCGTATTTACGTCATCTTTACAGCTGCGGGTGTCAGGGTGTTGGAGCGACTCCATCATTAATCAGGTACTCAGCTCGGCGAGCATTATCACGATAAGTCTTACTAATATTGTGATCACAAAATATCTAACTTTACACCTTTGTAGGACGCTCGTCGTTAGGCCACATGGACTAGAAATAACAAAAAGTGAGTCCCATACTAGATCGTGTCCTCAGTTTCATCAGAAATAGATGTAAATCAACAATAGTATAGGCATATCATACATTTTACCCGTAATATCAGCTTGTGCCATAGTGACAAGGCGGGAGATAGCCTCCACCTCAACGCGTGTTCTAGGACAGCACTTTTCGACCAGTATTCTTGACATGACTGCCCAACCGTGTACATCTATTTCTCCAACACAACTAAGCAGCTGTTTATTTCCTAATTAGTAGATTACTAACATTTATTTAAGTATAGATTTTCAATATAAGATCATTTATTTACTAACCATTTATATTGGCCAAGTGATTTATTACCATACCTTGACGTTTTATCTCATACATTTGATATACATTTGGTATTGAATTTATGATGAAATTAATGTATTAGTTAATTTGCACTTTATTAACCCCCCCCCAAGAGTGTGGAGGGATTTGGCCCTATAATTTAATTATTATTCTACAGTCCATTATTACCCTAATATTTCTTCCCTGAGCAATCATATTATATTATCAATTATTTCAGAGATCCATAGCCACTGTTTTTTTAATTTATTCAATCAAAAATATTTAATTTGTTTCTCCCATAAAGGGAGTGGTCCTTCGAAATTATTACATTTATTATTATTAATATTCTGGAGCCAGATTTCCCCACAAGTGTTGCAGGATGGATAGTGTGAGGGACTAACTCTTGCAGTGTTGCAGGATGGGTAGTGTGAGGAGCTAAGTCTTGCAGTTTTGCAGGTTGGGTAGTGTGAGGAGCTAAATTATGCAGGATGGGTAGTGTCTTGCGTTTCACATTGTGAACTATGGTGAAAAGTGTTGAGATACAGTGTTAGAGGGCGTGTTTGAAGACCATTGTGTACCAGGAATCCTTAGCTAACATGAACTGGTTCCATGGGTCACATGGACCTATGTATGCTTAATGAATGTTTATCGAAGTTAGTTGGATTACCCGAGGGGATGTGGGTTGTTTGGTAGGATGAAAGAAATTACATAAACTGGATAATTATTGCATAATACTTGTGTCACCCTGTTAAACACAGGAGTTACTCCTGCTTGTCTTACGTGTAGGTATAGTGTCGAAGACTTTCTACTACTCTAGGAAGATGCGGGAATGTACAGATAAGGGTCTGGTGATATGCGAGTGTTATTGTGTTTATTTGTGGCTTCAGATTGAATAATATAAGTTTAATATATTTTAATGTTCTCAAACCAGATATTTGTTAATGCATTTGTAAAAATACTGAATGACTTACCCATGTTCACAGAATTGAAGTCTTCGGTTCGAGAGTTACCTTCCTTCTGAATATATAGGAGTTCCTCTAGCTTGTCAAGTTTACCATCTTTCACATTAGGAAATGTTAATTTTGGTTGCCATATGCTGTCAGTCTCCTTATCAGATAATTTATTAGCGTGTATATCATCTCGCAAGTTTGTGTATGTGAGTCTTGAATCTCTCCAGTGCATGCTAACAATGAACTCTAAATTAATAGTTTCTTCCACTCTTCTATTTAAGAAAACGCAAAAATTGGAATTTAAAGTAAGGTTGAAGAGGCTGGGATGGGTGATCAACATTCTTAGGAGGCTTGAAACTGCGGTAGCCTGCGGGCACCTGAAGGATGGAGCAACTGTCTTCATCTGTCTCGTCGCCACAGTCACTCTTGGCGTCACAGCGGGCGGCCAGGTCAATACACTCACCATCGTCACACATGTATTGTCCCTTCTTACATATAGACAGGCTCAGCTCACGTGTGGTTCCCACTGCTTGCTCACACATGGGTCTTAGCAGCGTCCAGTGATGTCTGCCAAGTGGGTAAACGGTATCCGACGCCACTGTTAAGGAGGCCAGAGATACGTTTAATACAGTATCAGTTAAAAGCCATTCCTTATCGCTTGATTGTATTATCATTAACCCATAAAATCCATGAAAATATGGCTTACTTCTGTAATATCCACGAATCTCAAACATAATTTCAGTTACTCGTTCCTTGCAAATGCCCCGAAGAAACATTGGGAGCTTAGTGGGTCTTGGCAAGGTGCACAAGCCTTGTATTCCTTGCAGCTGTAATCATGCCACTTAGCGTCTCGCCCGTCCATCATAACACAATTTTCCTGTGGTGTGTTGTCTGGCTGACCTGGTCCCCAAAATATGTCTGTCACAACTGCGTCGTCACTCACCCTCCTCCAGATTCCTTCCTGCTTTTCATCTGTTATACCAATCCAAAGGTTTTTCGCACATATATCTTCTCCATAAAGTGTTTTGTTGACTTTATCCCTTATCTTCCTGGTAATGGGAACATATATGCTAGACCCAATCTTACGGCATATTTTTACTGACTCTTCAAATGTACGCCCTTCAGGTATAATTAAAAGTCTTCATTCTGAGAGCAAAGGTCTAGAAGGGGCCATATATTAGTGTCCGAATTAATAAGCTCAAAACTCTCTCTATCACTTGAGAAAATATTTCCCTTGAGATTCTCCTTACAAGTAGCTGCCATCTCTATGTCAGCTTTTGACAAGCCATAGTTCCAAAAGTTAAGCTGAGTCACATAGCCTTTAAGGATTTGCTCTTTATGAAATTTTCGGGAAAGTTCATCTTGTTCTTGTCCGACAACAAAGGTTCCATTGAGAGGGATGACCCGATCATCAACCACAATGGAGCCGCTGGCCAGCGCCGCACCGTCCACGTACATCGTGTACGTGTCCCCAGAGAAGACGTGGCAGTAGTGGCGCCACTGACGCAGAAATGTCCCAAGGTTCAGGCTCTCGATGGCTGGCTGGGGCTTGTTGTTGTACCGGAAGAAGTGGGTGTTGTCAATGATATCTGCGAGAACGATATTAATTTAACTTTCGCTCAAGCTGATTCCCATTAAAATATAACTAGGTATTTCGCTGACCTTCTGTATTTGAGTCTTGCACATACTTACACGTCATGATGGCATTGGAGAAGTCGTCAGCTGTAGCATAAGAGAGGAGAACCTGCAGCGTTGTTAAGGCTGTGGGGAAGACTCTCGAGCACACGGTAAAGTCGGTAACGTTCGTGGCCACCTGCTGGTTGCTCAGGTTGAACCTGATGTAGACATCATCCCTTGGTGGCTCCCAGATGTCTGGCTGCAGTGTGAACACCCGCACCTCCTCTCCTGAAACTGAGCACTCGGGATGGACATTATTACACGCTCAGTACTTCTTGGGGGAATTCACACTCCGTCATCCACACACAGCAGCCTCACTCTGCCACACTTCACATGTCAGACTTATTTTACCACAATATACGTCGCTATTTCACTCGCCGGAGACATGTGCATCACCTCTCTAAGTATCATTGGGCTACATACCGGTCAGTGTTGTACTGGATGTCAATGAGTTCGTTCAGCTAGACCCAAAAAATTGTTTACATCGTGTACTAATATCACAGTACAGAAAGTAACATCAGTGAACATATATGAACTGAATGGCGGAAACAAGGCATTTACTGCAGTATTTCATAAACCAAGAAATCTCTTCACCAGGACAAATCGACAGCGATCTCATAATCCAGCGACTGAGAGTTACACCCCCCTCGTCCATGGCATACCAAGACTAGCTGTTTACAGAAGTCTCTCACCAATTTCCCAAAGAAGCCCACTACCTTTGGAACGCGCAACTCACAAGCTCTTTTTCAAACACCTTACGTCTCCTAATTAATGGTCAACCAATCCCCGTACTTCATGCATATAATGACTTGAACTAAAGAAATCAGTGCCAGTCAAGTGCTTCAATAAATAAGTCACTCCCTGATCATCTGCTTCTACCAATGACAGGTGCCTTAACCAGTGACAGGTGCCTTAACCAATGACAGGTGCCTCAACCAATTACAGGTGCCTCAACCAATGACAGGTGACTAAAACAGTGAAAGGTTGAGGCACCTTCGGAACAGATGTAAACAAGCAAGATCAGTGGAAACTAAGACTACGAGGTGCCGGTTTTGCTTTTTTCAATGACATTTCGTAGTCCTGGTTATTTTAAGTGACACTAAGCATAGGTTAGCTTCAGGCTACAGCTGTTTTTAGGAATCTTGGCGGAGGCACCTCGTAGTCATGGTCGTTTTTAGTAACACTAAGGATAGATGGGCTCCAGGCCATGCCTGTTTTCAGAGATCTTGGAAGAGGCACATCGTAGTCCTTGTTTTTAGTTACACTAAGCACGAGTCGGCTCCAGCCCCAGTCTTTTTTAAGAGATCTTGGGCAGATGCACCCTGTATCCCAGGCCATTTTTGGTTACCTCAATGACGTGCAGTTCTAGTCATCCTTAATGTTCAATGAAGTCATTAAGCCAGACTTAATCCTCCGGCAATCAGCCCATTTTTCAATGATCACTTTTAATCTCATTTTAATTATTTAATTCCATTTTCATATTTATTTCCATTTTTCAAAGATTACTTATTGAATGAAGACCTATGCTACATCACATATGTATTTTTCACCAATGTTAAACCAGTCATTAACTGCCACTACGAAATGAAATAAACTATAAGAATTATGCAGAATACATAAAAAGCAAGGAAATAGCACAATGTTCACACCTGTATTTGCCAAATGCCATGTCTAATGTTAAATAAATACCCACACTCTTTACCTAGCAATAAAATGGTTTATTTGCTAAAATTCTTTTAGTAAAAATCTAACTAAATTGTAAGAATAGATTGCTGGGGGTCCAGTCAATGATTACATATTTGTACCTATTATTTTTAGTGTATAGCCAAAGACCATTTATTGAGTATTGGACAATGTGCAATCAAATCTTCAAGCTAGCAGCAGACACATATATTTTAAAGATATATTGTTCACTATAACGCTTCTTGTAACAACGCTTTACAAGCACTCAGGCATTTAATTTTATCCTCACTTTCTGGCAAATCCCTCCACACACCTCATTAATTTTCCCAAAACATCCTCATACACCACACATGAGCACTATTTATATTGTTGTTATTTAATCTTTAAAAAACTAAAAGCCCGTCTTTTAGTCTTTTAAAAGTAATATTAAACTAAAAATGGCCTGGGCTAGAGGGTGCCTGTTACTGACTCATCACCGCCGTCTGCGTATGGCCTGGTAGTTCCCGCGCCATCTATGAGTCTGTACTCAAACTCCCCGGGAATGGGGCGCTACGTAGACAATGCCATCTATGGGTAGTGGCGTATCAGCTGCATATGGCTCAAGATTCCTGCCTTGATTAACAGATGAGGTCGTAGTGAGTGACCTCTGTTTTTTTTTTCAGGGATATTCCTGCGTGGGCCCAAAGCCTCTGGCTGGCCCACTAAGTGTTGCTTGTTTCTGTTTTACCAGGGCGGAGTATGAGTATTTATGACTGGTATGGTCGCTTCAGTAAGATTTTGCCATATGTGTTTAACAACTTCTTCTGCTCTGTTGAATCTAAGTTGAAATCTTAATGGGTTTGTAACCGTGCACTGTGTGAGATAATGTTACAGTGGTCTGTTGATGTGGCGATACAAGACCAGCGCCATCTGTTGGAGTTACAAGCATAATGTCAATGTCTTAGAGAGTTTGTGTTGCTTCTTGGTTTCTCCATGCTGGGTTCCCAGCCATGTTGGTGTCTCTTTAAATGAGCGTGCGGATAATGCTGCTAAGGACGCTATCCACACTTGTCCCATCTTCCATAAAGGTGTTCCTTATTCCGACTTTTACCCAGTTATTCATGCCTCCATCCTTGCCCGTTGGCAGCGTTGTTGGTCTTCTGTTCTTGGTAATAAACTGCGTACTCTCAAGAGTCGTGTGTCCCAGTGGCCTTCCTCCTGTCACCGTAACCGATGGTGGGAAACGGCTTTGACTAGATTACGTCTTGGCCATACCTGTTTAACTCACGGTCACTTAATGGAGCGCCGCCCTGCTCCTTATTGTCCAAATTGCATTGTCCCTCTTACGGTCGCACATATCCTTGTTGAATGTCCTGACTTCCAGGACGAGCGTGTGTCTTGTTTTCCGACTGTCCCCCACGGTCGCTTGACCCTCGATAGAATTCTTGGCGACTCTGATATTTTTGATGTCGTTCGCCTTATGCGTTTTTGTTCTCGTATTGGCATCCTTGGTGATATTTAGCGCCCTCTGATTNGACCAAGTCAGGAGTTCTGGACTGCCCAAGGTGGACTAATTTCCACAGCGCATTAGACTCATCACGTCACCCCTGTGAACATAAAAGTTATTAGCCAGACAGAAAGTATACTAGGGGAATATAGGATGACCGGGAAAATCTGTCACCGGGAAACTGGAAAATGTAATCAGATGCACAATCTAGATAGCATTGATATCGTTACGTTATCACCAGAGGTCATCATCATCGACCTCACCTCCTGAATGAGGTATGAAACAGGAGTCTTTCACAGATGCCACACCTCTGCCAACAGATGGTGCTGTCTTCGTCTCACATAATACCTTGGAGTTGGAGTGCAGATCCATAAATGGCGCCGAAATCGCCACTCCACAC
Organism: Procambarus virginalis; assembly: GCA_020271785.1. Lineage (NCBI taxonomy): Eukaryota > Metazoa > Arthropoda > Malacostraca > Decapoda > Cambaridae > Procambarus > Procambarus virginalis. The sequence goes on from WNGS01043108.1 coordinate 7,262, forward strand.
ACCAGCACCGGTGGTGATACCATAACAGGGATTAAATATGCAATCATTGAAATGGGATTAAACATATAATCATGGAAAATGGACTGATAAAGGGAAGCTGAAGAGTGGCTGGCTGATGACATCATTGAACATGAGGAATGGCTGTAACCATGCGTCGCTGAGGTAACTAAATTTAGGGATGACGGGAGGGGGCCGTTTAATATCCTCGGGAAAAATATTAGGACACATAAGAGAGCTGTTGATAAGTGACCAAAAAATAGAAGGATACGGATGGGTGCCGTCGATAAGTGCCCAAAAAATAGTAGGAGACGGAGGAGTGCTGACTCGGTGACCGAAAAATAGTAAGAAACGGAAGGGTACTGTTTTCGAGCTTCATGGAAAAAAAAGGAAGATGGAAGGGTGCTGTCAGGAAAATGAAAACAGCACCTTTCAATCGCCTTTCATACTACTGAAGGGATATAACAAAGGACATATAAATAGTATAGGGTATAACAATGGTTTTAAAATTATAAACACAAAACAATTGGATATGTAGACAACCAGGAAAGGCCTGGTTGAATACTGGTATGGAAACACTGTGCAACATATGGACATGGGCTCACTGGATTGTTTCAAGCGTAGGTTAGACATATATTTCCCAGTGGTCCCAGTCCTGAACAGTCCCCATAGCGCAGTGATGAAGACTTCGCCTCGTGTTTCGTGAGCGCTTTGGCCTGGGTTCATATCCTGGCCGGGAAGGATTGACTAGGCGCCAACCCGTAACTGTAGCCTCTGTTCACCCAGCAGTGAATGAGGACCTGGTTGTTAAACGATTTGGCAGGTCGAATTCCAGGGAAAAATTTAGATTAGGGACCTTCCCGATATGCTATGCGTGCTAGTAGCTTAAAAATAATGTAAGAAGTCTTGTATATATACATAAAATATAAGAAAAAAAAATTGAATGAGTTTAGGTGGATATACTTGTGAGGTGCCTCGTATGATACAAGTGACCTTCTGTAGTTTCCATATACCTATGTTCTTGATGTTCAGCCAATGAGGGACATTGCCGTAAATTTTGTCCAGCAACTTTACATTGTCTAACAACCATATATAAGTTCATATGCAGGAATCCTAAAATAGTGTTGAGTTAACCTTCATAGACCTAAGTAGTAAATTGTAAAGTGATAATATTTGCAATAATATTATTTAAGATAAAACCCACTCTTGTGTATATGTATAGACGAGACTTACATCTCAACGCCTTATCGATTAGATTATATGTCAACGTGTAATCGATTAGATTAGATTTCAACGTCTAATGATTAGACGTTGAGATGTAAATCTCATCCTTATCACACACTTAGAACTTGATAAAGTACTCAGGAAAATGTGAAAAATTTGTGACATCAATTATCATCATCCTGACATCAATTTCACATATACACAAGTGTGGCTTTTTATCCTATGTTATTATGTCTGAAGAAGACTTTACCATTATTATTATTATTATTATTATTATTATTATTATTATTATTATTATTATTATTATTATTATTATTATTATTATTATTATTATCATTATTATCAGCGCATCTACATATTTTTGCTACTAATTATGGTTTCTAATATTATTATTATTATTATTCATCTCAAATGCATTATATTTTAAGCTTTTCACCCAGAAAGTGCCCTCTAAGTATTTAACCCAGAAAGTGTCCTCTAAGCTTTTCACCCAGAAAGTGTCCTCACCAAAGTCAGTCTTGCAGTGCACAACGAACCTTGAAAAGACTTTCAGCAGTTTTGCTCTTCTGCCTCTGGGTCACGAATTCGTGGATGAAATATGTGCCAAATTTTGCATTCTCGTCGAACTCAACGGTTGATTTTTCTGTGGTGAATGAAACAAGTTCCTCATTGACGGAGGACAGCTGCACCAGGACGCTGCACCGCTGCACGTCAAACGGGTAGTAGAAGACGTTGAAGTCGCAGACGAAGCTGCCGCTGTAGTGCTGCTGCTGGATGATGAGGGCTGCGTCTCCCTCGTGCACAACATCTGTCAGTAAATTTACAGTGTACTTCTGAGCTCACGCTCTGGACACATGCATCAATAAATAATTTATATGTACAGTTTTTAGTGAGTGTATATAATGTTATCTTACGCCACTTTACCCAACACTATGTGGTGAGAGGAAGTCGTATGCCCTCATGATCAAGGGAAAGCTGTGAACTCTCTCTAATCGTCGAATGTTGTAAACACACACACATAGAGTTTTCTCTATTACAGGAATAAGTCCCACGGTCCTGCTGGGCCTCGGGATATTACCTTGTACAGTTAGAGTATTATTGTGATCTGTGTACTGCCTAACTCCAAAGGTTAAACAAATTGTCTTTTTATATGACGTCAATGATTTCAATGTTACGGCGCCAAAGAACTCATGAATGAATTAATCACAAATTTGTTGTGATTTACCTTATCCTAGCCTACCAGGGAACCCACAACAGAAAACGGGACAGAATGTAAATTTTGCGAACCGCTACTATTTTCTAGTACGGCAATTTTTGGCCTTAGGAAGAGCATACATCAAAATGCGACGTTCTATTAGGAGGACGTATTGCCTGGGGAGAGTAAGTAATTCGACCTTGGGGGGGGGGGACCCTTGATATAAACCTAAAATGTACTCTATGCATATACTGGCTGCCTGTCCCCTAACAGAATTAATTCATTATTAAAAATTATTTTAACAACTGGTTATTTATCTCTCACGTAAATAAGCAAGTTCCAGCTGTGTCTTGGTACAAATGACAGGATCAACAACCTAGCGAGGCTGTTCATCCTGTTAAGGGTGTTGTACAAGATGCTATGGCGGCATGTCCACTCACTGCATGAGTGGCATTGCCCAATAAAGTTAACACTCGGAGCAAAATTAAAACTAAATTAAATGATGGACGTGTTGGGCTATGCCAGTTGTGAGTTGAAGGAGCTTGTCCCTTAAACCCGTATGTTTATATGTACGGGTTTGGGGGACAAGACACAAAGAGCTTAGTGGTCTTATGTTTATCAAATAGTCTTCGTTACTGCAGTCGGTTATTGCCAATGTAGTGGTGTGCTGTGGTAACAGAGACGAGGCCTGGAGCAGGGAGCTTGAGTGCGACCGGGGGCAGGGGAGGGTAAGGAGCTCAAATGCGAGGTGAGAGTCTAGAGCTCGAATGCAGGACGAGTGCTGGAAGCTCGGATACGGCCAGAATCGGGTCCGTCTAATTACCACAAGCTACCACAGGCTACACAGGCTTCAGAAAGCTTCCTGGCAATACGTTAGTAATGAATATATATGATATGTTAGGTTAGGCTGACGTAACCTAACCTAACCTAACCTATCCTAACCTAACCTATCCTAACCTAACCTAACCTAACCTAACTTAACCAAACAAAACCTAACCTAACCTAACCGAAGCTTGGATCGTCGACTTGATTTGGCGTCACCAGCTTTTTATTTTCGTCTAATTTCTTTATAAAAAGATACTTTTTCAGATTAAAATTATGTTTTTTCGTGTTGTACATTCAGCACCAACATTATAATGAGTAAATATATCATATTTATTCATTATTAACGTATTACCAGGAAGCTTTCTGAAGCCTGTGTAGCCTGTGGTAATTAGACAGATCTCCAGAATCTGGCTATCTGCTCTGTAGCGAGACTTGCAGCATCTTGTGAGAGTAGGAACTGGACTTCCTGAGGGTTACAGTGTTGTTGGTGAATGTCGATGGTCCTCAGGATCTACGGAGTATCTCTCCAGCGTCTCTACTGAACCATGATTCGAGTTAGACTCAGACCAACGACTCTTCTGTGTTTAGGGCTTTGTTAAAACTTAAGGGTCTGCTATGGGGGATCTAGTATTATATTGGTGTAGGGTCAGCAGTTAGAATTCAGATGTATCAAATAGTGGAGATCTTAAAGGCCCGGCTCCCAATAAAAACATAAGAGTAATACGTATTGTGGCTTACTGAAAATGTCAGCCTAGAGGTAGATCATAGATCTCCTACACAGGAAGAATGGATACTCCTTTGAAACTAACTTACTTATTTATTAACCCCTTAACAACCCTCCATATACATTCACACCAATAACAATAATTATTTTACCACACTATCTTACCTTAAAAGCCTTGGTTCACATAAGCAGGATACAAGGTTTTACACTGAGCACAAGCTAGGGTAAAGTCTACTAGGCAAGGGACACTAGCAAGGGCTCTAGGTAGTTTACTGGTACTACTGGAGCCCACGTGGTTCCACTGGGACCCCCTTAGAGTAACTTTGGAATATAAACACTAGTGATCCCCTAATTAATACAGAGTAACTCTACACATTAGAACACGCTTATGCCAGAAAATGTGAACACAACTCAGTACTTATTTTGGTAAACTAGACACAGAAATAGGTAAGGGAGAGAAGCAGGAGGGAGAGGAGAGGGATGCAGAGCTCTTAACACCATTACGCCAGCCCAGAGAAGGAGGAGCGTCTCCAGTTTCAGCTTCCTCCAGCTGGCTCACTGCCGGTCGATTACTCAGCTAATCGTACAGCAGCCCTATATCCAAGTATACTCAGATCTACTTTACTAATACTTTCTAATCATTTGTAAACATAGTTGATGCCTATTTTATTAATTAATAATCAACCACAAGCTCAGTCTTTAAATGCTCTGTGAGAAACAAGATTTGTCTTACATCTGGCAAGGAAGATACGAACAAAGACACATCGCTAGCGTCCCAAATAATATAAAGTAGTTTATTTAGCTCAATTTGACCTCTGGTTTCCACTGATGAACCCAGGGTCGTAACACTCCTCCCCCTTCAGAGAAAAAAAAAATGTGGCTACTAGAATAGTAGTCATATTTTTTTTGTAAGAGTATACAGAGAATAAAAAGGAAAATCTATGACATAAAAGAAAATCAATCAAAAACAACAATTTCTCTGCAAGAAAAGTACAAAGGAATTCTCTGAAAGAAAAAACACATACAAAAAAAACAGGGAAGTAAATAAATTGGACACGGAATATTTAATGTCACAGGAGAACCTAGAAAAAAAATAACTAAAGCATGACAGTTGGTATATGGCTTCCTGTGGCTCAGATGAATGTTACTCAGGCAACCGGGACAGAGCGTCGGCTATCACGTTGAGCCGGCCCGGTAGGTGGATAATGGAAAGATTGAAGTCCTGTAGGTACAATGCCCACCTGAGGATGCGTTTATTTTTTTCTTCATCTGATTCATGAATACTAGTGGGTTATGGTCCGTGTACACTTCCACTATATTACCTGTGAGGTAGACTTCGAACTTTTTACATGTTAACACTAGCGCCAACGCCTCTTTTCTACCACTGAATAATTGCGTTGCGCCTTGTCAAATTTCACAGAGTAATAATATACTGGGTGTTCCACTTGATCATCCCCAGTTTGCAACAACACTGCACCAGCACCCGAGTCAGACGCGTCAACATGAATTTTAAATGGTCGGTCGAACCTTGGACTAGCGAGCACTGGGGCGGAAGCTAAGATCAATTTCAAATTTTTAAATGCCTCTGCACAGTCTGATGACCACTTAAATTTAACGGCCTTCCCAACAAGTCTGTGAGAGGAGTGGCAACACTGGAAAAGTTCTGACAAAAGCGTCGATAGTACGCACACATACCGATAAACCTTTGAATGTCCTTTTTAGACGGAGCACTGGATACTCCAGAATGGCACTGATTTTATCTTGCCGAGGTAACACTTTTCCTTGGCCCACTTCATAACCGAGGTACGTCACTGTGCCTTGGCCAAAATGACACTTTTTTGCATTTAAGGTTAGATTTGCATTTTTCAAAACTGTGAACAACTGGCATAACTAGCTATGTGGTCAGCCAATTACTATCAAAGAGCACAATGTCATCTAAATACGCCCGACAATTTGGCACATTAGCGAGCAAAGAGTTCATTAGCCTCTGGAACGTGGCAGGGGCATTACGCAAGCCGAACGGTAACACTTGATACTCAAAAACACCCTCGGGTTCACGAACGCAGTTAGTTGTTTAGCACGTTCAGTGAGCGGGATTTGATAGTACCCCCTTGAGAGGTCGAATTTCGAGACGTACTTGGCGTTTCCAAGTTCGTCGATGCAGTCTTCGAGGAGGGCAGCGGATAGGCATCCACAATGGTCACCTTGTTGAGCTGCCGATAGTCGGTGCATAATCGCCAGGAGCCGTCTGGTTTGGGGACCAAAAGGCAGGGCGAGCACCAAGAGCCCTGGCTCGGCCGGATGAGGCCGTGCTGGAGCAAGAAGTCGACCTCTTTCCGTACGATGCCTTCTTTTCCGGACTCATCCGATAGGGTTGAAGGCGAATGGGGGTGTAGTCCGTCAACTTGACATCATGGTAAATGGCATCAGTCTGGGTCGGGACCTCCCCGAACAGACTGGAGAATTCGTCAAGCAACGACTGCACCTCTTCACGTTGGGCCATCTGCAAATGGGACAGTCCTCCACAGCATTCACAGAACTAGAATTATTGAGAATGAGATTAGTTGGGTCCCCAGAACAATCATCCCCTCCCTCACTGGAAATGGAAACATTGGTTAGTGCAATGGGCCTGGGGCCCTGGAACTTCTTCAGCCGATTCAAGTGTACGAGCATTACTGGTTACGCTTGTCAGAGTGCCTCACTTTGTACGTGAGGTCCCCAGTCTTTTCTGTCACAATGTAGGGGCCTTCGTACTTGTGGGACATAGTGTTCCCTAGTCGAGGCTTTAATACCAGGACAGGGTCACCAGGCTGAAATACCCGCAACTTAGCCTTAGCATCGTTTCGTTCTTTCATATTTTCTTGGGCCTTCCCAAGATACTTTAGTGCAGCCGCCTTGCAGTCCTTGAGTCTCTGGTGGTGTTGCGCAAAGAAAGCCGAACCTTCGGTTAACGTTACGTTCCCTAACAGATTCTCCTGTAACATTTGCAAGGGTCCACGAACTTTATGGCCAAAGACTAACTCAAAAGGAGAACAACCCAGTGAACTTTGCAACCCCTCTCGAGCAGCAAACAAAACATAAGGCAAGTTCTCATCCCAGAAGTTGTGGGAACTCTCGCACGATGTCTTCAACATCTGCTTCAGAGTTAGATGGAACCGCTCAATTACCCCCTGACTCTGTGGATGGTATGGGCTGGAAACCTTATGAGTTATTCCATGGTCCTTACAGAATTGTTCAAAAATATCAGACTTAAAATTAGTACCATTGTCGTTTGCACGACCCGAGACAGTCCAAAAGTAGAGAAAAATTGCAACATACGAGCAACAACAGTCTCGGATGCTCGGATGTTCCTTACAGCAAAAGCCTCTGGGTAATGGGTCGTGATACACATCATCGTGATTAGGTAAATATTACCAGACTTAGTTCTAGGTAATGGACCAACACAGTCCATTACCACATGAGAAAATGGTTCCTCCGGCACGACAATAGGCCTTAGAGGAGCTTAAGGTGGTGTCTGGTTGGTTTCCCAACAAGTTGACAAGCAATACATGCATTACAAAATTTTGCCACATCGCTTTTCAGCTTGGGCCAAAAAAAATACTTGCAGATTTTGTGATAAGTAATATTAATACCTTGATGTTCCCATCATAGGATCATCATGAGCAGCTGACAAAAACCCTCTCTCTATAGCAGGTCGGCAACA
>WNGS01043110.1:0-13388 GCA_020271785.1 Procambarus virginalis
GTTTCTTCCTTCGGCCTTCCTTGTTTGGGTTCTTTGTTCCCATGATTTTCTGGGTCCCTCTTTCCTTGCCAGTCTTGCTGTACCAGGCTTAGCTTTTCCATGTACATTGGATTCTCTGTACTCCCCTAGTTGTCCTCACCTAGTTGTGCTTGCTGGGGGTGGGCTTTAGCTCTTCGTCTCTCCCCTCGCCTGTCATTTGACTTCTGTACAGGTTCCGGAGCCTACTAGGCTCTCTTATCTGCACTTGACGCTGGGTGTGAGGGTTGGCCTCCGCCACATCCCTTCCTCATGCATTCCTATTGTCTCCTACTCTGACACTGGTATGCTTCTTCTATCTTTATACGGCTCATTTGGGCGTTCAGTTCAACGTGTTTTCCCTGTTACGTGTGCCCCATGTGTTCCTTGGCTTGTATTTATCTACCCTGTCGTTTTCTCTGCGGATTTTACTTGTGGTGGTCATGTCCCCTCTGGATCTTTGGTCTCCCGGTGGCGTGTGGGACATGTCCAGCGGCTTTTGGTGTTGGTCCTGTCCCTTCGTTTTCATTTGCTGCCTGCCTTCTTCGTTCCTCAGCTTCCTTTTGTCCTACACGTTGTGTGTTTTGTTTGTGCCTTTTGGCTCTCCTATTGCCGGGTTTAGGTTCTGGTTCCTGCTCCTTTGGTCGGGGCAATCATTTTGTTCCCCTGCGGCCTTCTCCTTCTTTTCTGGCGAGGAATGAGACTGCTGCTTTCCGGAGGGGTCCCTGGTTTGTTGATGCCTTGTGGGTTTGGCCGGGAGTGCATCGTGTTTTTGTGCCCGGTTGTGGCTTTCCACCGTTATTGGCACGCCACGGTTTCTGTGTCTGTCATACTAGTTTTCTTGTTTTCTGTTGGGGAGTTCTATCCACTAGTTTGGCTTTTGGTAGCAATTTTAACCAGAATAGGAGTTTGTTTTGGGATGCTTACCTTTCTGGATGCCTGACCCGGTCGATGGCAGACATAGAATCCTTCCAACCACACGGGGGTTTCTATAGGCCATTGCTCCCCTTGCCTCTCTGAAGGGGCCAGGTTCTGGCTCGTGGTCCCCAGTAGACATAAGAACTTCATACACATGACTGATGCCAAAGTCTGACATTAGCATATCAGCCTGGGATAGCTCCAGGGAGCCAACGGGGCTCCCCCCAGAAAATGGTGTTTCATTACATTCGACGCTGGTTTGTTAACCCTTGCATTCCTGGCCACTGTGCACTGATTTCTCCCAGTTCACCCACTCACTAAGCACAGACTGAAATACGTATCATGATTTCATAATTCTAAAAAAATTCAAATTTTTGTAATGAGTATTTTTGAGTATAGATGCACACAAAAGTTGTATATTGTGCAAGGTTTTTGCATGGCATTGCTGAGTATTGAAATGTTGATATATATTTCAGTATTTGAGAGTGGGTAATGCTAATTAGTACCATTAGAATGTGAAGGAAGTATTGGGGCTTGACACTAATTCAGGTTTATGGAATGGAAGATTGAAAACCACAGTGGCAGACAGGGTTCATTGAAAATAAACAACAATCCTTTTGTTTAAAAAATAAGTTGAAGTACAGTACATAATTCTGATGATACAGTTTTCAGATATTGATTGTTTCGTCTTTGCTTCAGTATTTTCTTTTTCAAGACTGTTAATTTGTTCTCGTGACTGCATAAGGTTGTGTGATACAGATAATTCCATATATGATTATATTTAGGCAAGTGACCACAGTGTTGAGCTGAGCACACTGCAAGGGAAGCTTGTAGCTGCTGTGGAACAGTTGGACGCCACACCTCCCACCACACCAACACAAAGCTCAGTGTCTCTCCCACCTGAGCGAGAACTACCAGAGGTAAGTTTAACAATCCCTCCTATTTCAATTAATCTGTTACATGAATTATAGTATTATCATTTTATTATTTCTAGGTTAGGCCTGCACGAAGAGCAATGAAAGCTTACACAGTGTTTTCATTTTCCAGGTACTAAGTTTTTAGTGCATCTTTGATGTGTTGTTCTCAATGGAAATTAGCCTTATCTTAGGAAAACTTTACTTAGAATGCTCTAAAACACTGGAGACATTTCTGAACTTCTGACACTTCGGTGAGGCATGTGCTTGTATCCCTACATCTAAGAAGTAAATATTATATATGAGAAATATTAAGAGGTGCATTAGTAAACATTTTAAATGAGAAACAGGTTGAAGAAAGTACAAAGTTCCAGTCTACAGAATTTAGTGCAACTTTCCAGTTTTTCTTCCTTCTCATTTTTCCCAGAGAAGCTTACTCCTTTGCCACTATTTTCTGCAGCTTTCCAAAGGTCCTAGATCCCGATTCACAAAGATTCACAAAGCAGTTATGCAGTACTTACGAACGTGTACATCTTTCCTCAATCTTTGACGGCTTTGGTTACATTTATTAAACAGTTTACAAGCACGATAACTTCTCAATAAACTGTTGTTATTGTTATAAACAGTCTCCTGGTGCTTCGGAGCTCATTAACTGTTTAATAATTGTAAACAAGGCTGCCAAAGATTGAGAAAAGATGTACAGATTCGTAAGTGCTTGCTTCTGATTCTCCTTCGTGAATCTGGCCCCTGGTCTGTGCCAGCTTGAGACCTCAAGGAACTTCTTGTCCCTCTGACTAAGAGGCTTAACCAAGTGATAACTTCAAATTTACCATTAAAGTTTGAATTTTTATATAGACAATCTTACCACACACACTCTAACAGCACTCCTTTTATAATTCCCATTGTAGGGGGGACAAGAAACCTTATAAGCTTATATCCCTATATCCTTAGCTTATAAGCTCCCTAGGCCAACTGTTGACCTTTCCCAGGATATAAACCACAACAGTTGTCTAACTCCTGGGTACCTATTTACTGCTGGGTGAATAGAGGCATTAAGTGAAAAGAAATGAGCCCAACTATTTCTATCCCACCCGGGGAATCGACTCTAGGATCCTGGATTGTGATTCAAAGAAACGGTTCACTGTATTACGGAACTCTCACCATTATAGATGCCGCCACCTGTAACATACAGGGAATATGGTGCTGTCTTATCAAACCTAATTCCTAAACCCAATAAGAATTGATGAGGTAGAATTTAGTATGTTATGTTCATCGTTGCTGTAGGTATTGAAATTTAAGTTCTGTATTGCAGCAGCACGTTTCTACAACTTTAAACATTTTCACTACTTGATGTAAAATTTAATGTAAATGTTAATTACATCCATACCAATTTAACAAGAATGTATATTTTCAACTCAGGGAGAAGAGGGAGAATGTGAGAGTGTTGGAGGAGAAGAGAGTGAAGTAGGAAGTGCCTGCGAGAGCAGTACAAGTCAAACTGAAGGTGGATCTCCAGTTAGCTCTTCCTCACTAGGTTCCCAATCATTAGAACTTCCAGTGCCACAGCCAACCTCACAACCTGAAGCTGACCTTCAGGTAATTCCTTAATGCAGTTTTTAAGGGTACAACATCTCTGTTTACATTTGAATATCATTTGAAGTTTATTTATTTACAAACATGAAAATATTGAAAGATTTTAAGACAATGTCTCACAGGCACACTCCTGTGCCTCTAGTTCTGTCTTGGTCAGTTAGGCGAAGGCTATACTCCCCACTTAATTTAGCACCTACCTGCTCAGGTCTTGGGCGGTGGGGTGGAGACATGTTCTCCACCAAGTTCAGTCCCCGCCTCAACTTTCTGTAGCTAGGCTGGGAGTTGCACTGTGTTTTCACTCCATTGGTTCTTCCTGTTGCCTGATTGGGCCCGGTCACCCGTTTGCACCTTTACTCCATGCTCCATTTATTACCCCTTTTGTTGCAGGCTCCATGCAAAATAAATACTGTACTAGAAATGTTGTAAGATCCATGATTAAGAATATATGGTAATTGATACACAAAGCAAAAGTTTCAGAATCTCTACCATATAGATACCATTTCAGATAGGCATTGTACTGAATGATGATACAGGTAGGGCAGCTAAAGCTGCATATGATAAACCTAGGTTTTCCCACCACTCTCTTGTCAAAACTGCACACATTCTAGAAACTAGGGCTGACAGAATAATAATCACAGTCACTCAAATGGCAAAATATACTAGTATAAAGAATTATGATATGTTTTAATATACAAAAAACTATATAATTAATAATAATAAGTCATTGTGTTGGGGTACAGGAATCCAGTGTGTATTCATACACATTTTCTCTTTTTTTATCGAGGTCCCGCCCCCCCCCCAAACCCCAAGGCCGAATTACTTACCCCACCCAGGATACAACCCCACAACAAGCTGACTAACTCCTGAGTACCTATGAACTGCTAGGTGAACAAAAGCATTAGATGAAAGAAAATATCCCCAACCATTTCTGTCCCACCCGAGATTTGAACCCAGAACTTTCAATTGTGCGTTGAGAATAACCCCGACTGTACTACCAGGATCCTAAGTATGTACAGATATGGCAAAACATCCACTAGACATTGTGACATTGTTGTCTGAAATTGCTTTATTTGGACCATCTCTGTGAGCAGCAGTTTTTTTTTTTTTTTTTTTTTTTTTATTGTTTTCTACCACAGACGTGGCCACACATTAACAATGCTAACCAGCATATATACATTTTCTTCTGTCCTCCATAGACAGGGTTAGAGATGTGTTAAACATATATTTGAAGGGTTTATTGAACAATCAACCACTGAAGGTGAGTCGGTGCTTTAAAAATGCTAAGCTAACCTATATACGTAAATGCATAGATACACAGATTTATGTATGCCTTACATAAAGTGTTCGATGTGTCATCTACACAGTGTCATTAATGTACATTTACAAAGGTGAAATGTAATTCTGATCAGCTTCCATATATACTTTATACCCATACATACACATACACACACATATACATATATACACACATGCATTCACAGACATTTATCTCATTTACTCTGACAGGGTGAGATAGCTGATAAAGAAACTAGTGTGCAATTAAGCACTTAATCACTGAAGGTGATTAAGGTGCTTTTACAAGCTCAGGTTATATAGTTACATCACATACATTGTATAATTAATCTATTACATGGTCAATCTTGGGTACAAGTCCAATATATCATCAAGTGTTCCAGTACTCATATAGTAATTACAAAGTTCAGCATACCTTAGCCCAGGGGGGCGAAAGTCAGCCAGTATGGGACATTCTACAATATAATGTTCAAGAGAGTGCATGTTTTCTCTTTCACAAAGTTGACACATGTGTACTCGACATTTGGGTTTTGAGAAAGCTGCCAGATACGTCTATATCCCAGGCGTATTCTGGCCACTATAACATCACATTGCCGGGTTCTTGTTCTATTAGTCCCATATGTGAATGTTTCCTCACGATATCTATCATAATATTTAATGCTACAGCTTTCAGGTCTTTGTGAATTTGTTAGGTCGGTGAGATCTTCATTAGATATTTGTTTAAGTATTCTCTTTGTCACTGCTAATGAAATACCCATATCAATTTCTACCACTGGTTTTCTACAGGCTGTCTTTGCAAGCATATCAACAGTGTCATGCCTTGAGATGCCAACATGTGATGGTATCCATAGGAATTTAATTTCAAATCTGTTTTCTTTAGCAGCTAAAACATTCATTCGAATATCACTGACTATTTTCTGGGTGTCACTAATATGTGCGTTCAATGCCAGGAGTGCACTCTGCGAGTCACAGTATATAAGTCCACTGCCTTTGTCTTTTAAAAATTCAGTGGCAAGGTATATGCCTGCAAGTTCGGTTTGAGTTGTACTTGCCCAGTCATTGACGCGCTTCATTGCTGTATGTACGAGAGTAGATTGTTCAAATATATTACATGCACATCCGGTACATCGTCCACCTTCTTCTACAGAGCCGTCGGTATAGCACTGATACACATCGTTACCCAAACTCTGAGTACTTTCAGTGATGCTTTTCAGTGTTAACTGTTTTAATAATGTAGAGTGCACACTATCTTTCTTGGGCGCATTTACAAAATCAACTGATAAATCCCAGTTATCCCATGGAGTAATTGGTTGATTAATCATTAGTTGAGTTGGGTACATATTTAATATTTTGATGGAGTTGGCTACCTTATAGAACCAATATACATAATCAGATTTCGTTCTTCTTCTATAGACCTCAGGTGAGTGCAGCATATTAGAAAGTTTAGCTTGAAACTTCATGTGTTGCCTAGATCTACTCAATGCCTTCACGCCGAAAACTGTGCTAATAGACAAAATTCTCTCACTTATGGTAGGTAATTTTAACTCTGCTCTCATATTAACTATTCTCGTGGACTTGGAGCCCCAAGGATGAGACGCATAGCTTCGTTTTGCAAGGTTTCAAGAGATTTCAGCTCTTTGTCAGTATACAGTGTGAGATGTAGAGCATTGTAGTCAATCACAGAGCGTATAAATGATACATAAAACATTCTAGCAAGTCTCACGTAATTCCATGATTGACACCAACAAGGACCCGCAAGGCTTTCTCCCACAGTCTCCTCTTGAGAGAAGAAAGGTACCCAGGGTCGTTAATAGGATTATCAATAGATGGGCGAGCACCGTTGAGAACTGCGATCTTACAGATACCTTGAGCAGCAGTGCAGGACCGAGGATTGACAGTCCAAAGTGGTTACAAAAAGCAAATGCCTAGAGCAATGGCACAGGGTTCAATCAACTCTGCCAGCATAGGTGATGTCTGACTGAACCTGGTGGTGCAGGGAATATGAGATCAGTAACATCAAATTTTAAGAATTCATTGCATTGGGGGACAGGCAGCCAGAGTGTATTCATACACATTAGGCTTATATTGAGGTCCCCTCCCCCCCAAGGTTCATTTATTGACCCTGCCGAGGATGCAACCCCATATCTAGCTGACTAACTCCTGGGTACCTACGTACTGCTAAGTGAATAGTCCCATTAGGTGATAGGAAATGCGCCCAACTATTTCTGTCCCGCCCGGGATTCGAACCGGAATTCTCGATTGTGAATCGAGAACGAACCCAACTGTATTACAGGAATCCAACTCATTCTGGATTTTATTATTAAAATGATTTTATTTGATGTGGCACAAGTATAGGCAGAGGATCCTTTAGTGGGGACGATCTGATTTATAAATGATTATACTGTTATAAATGATTATAGACTAAATGTTATGAGATACTTTTAGCTTTTTAACAATTTCATACACTCATGAATATTGGAAGATATGTTGTGCTTTAGTCAGAGTTTGCTTGTGCAGACTAGTAGACTATTTTATATCATATCTTCTGATTCTATGTATGCTTAACCATCTTCTGTGATAGGTATACAGTATGAGATGAACTCATAGGTAGCTCTTGACTTATAATTTGTAATCTCTCGTATAGAATAGAGTAGAAGCACATTTTGTGTGCTTAAGTTTGTGAATAAAAAAATTGACACTTTTCGGTGCATTCCTATCCAAGCAGAGTTTATGAATTGGTTAGGGGTTCAGAGTGGGACATTTCTCATACCACTTTCAGGCTCTGCTGTTTGGCCTGAAATTTGCTCTGTGAATCTTCACCAGACTGCTTGCATGGTCTTTCAACTCCCTTTTGTACTGTGGATCTAAGTTCTGGCCCAACACGATGTCTGATTAGTTTGTGCATCCAGTCATTCATCTAGTTTGTTGGACAGAAATTTGATTCTAACCCAGTTGGCCCACTTTAGCTTTATGGTGCCTTCTCAGGTTTGGACTTGGTTGGGCCTAGTCTGGGATATTAGTGCAGTCTTTCTCTCTCTCTCTGTCATGGATGACCCTGTGACAGGTTCTAAAATATTGAAACCATTTGTAAATAATTCTTCCAGTTTAAAATACATTATTCTATGCAGCAGCAACTTTATCGATCACATTTTATCCCACAGTTGTTGCAACTTGTAGCGGACCAGAGGTGGGTGGGAGCAGTGCAGTTTGTTCGGCAATATCGTGCTCTATGGCATCACGAAGCGTGCCCCTCCCATACTCTTGATGATATAACAGTTATTCTCAACACGTACTGTGCATATCTTGCAGACAAGAAACCAGGTAATTCATTAGTTAATTTTGTCATTCATGTTTTCTGGCTTTTGAGATTTTTGTATATAATTTTAATGACTAATTTTTATGTCTAGTTCAATAACTTTAGCACAGTTTAACTGATCTATTAATATATGCAACATTGAAAATAATTGGTATTATGCAAGATTTAGATTTAGCCATAAGTATAATAATGACACTAGTGTCACTTGGCCAATTGGTTAAACACTACTGAGTCTGGCTAGTAACTGATTGGGTGACTGCATGGTCAGCCTTCCCTTGGCTCGGCCAACCTCCATAAGCCTAAAAGGTGTTGTGTCATCGAAAATACAAAGTCAAATAACTCTCTGTAAACTGCTTTTAAGATATAACTATTGGAGTTTTGGTACATCCAAAAGTATTAGTTATATGTAAGATAAGAATTACTGAACATAATTAACATAAGTCTTTAAAACTATTTGTTATATACCCTGTACTCACAGAAATCACAATAGTGTATATCAAATGAACAAATCCACAAGAGCTGTGATGAGGGTTCGAACCTACGTCCAGGATAGGTTGGGGAGGTCGGTCGAGCGGACAGCGCGCTGGACACTTGATCCTGTGGTCCCGGGTTCGATCCCGGGCGCCGGCGAGAAACAATGGGCAGAGTTTCTTTCACTCTATGCCCCTGTTACCTAGCAGTAAATAGGTACATGGGAGTTAGTCAACTGTCACAGGCTGCTTCCTGGGGGTGGAGGCCTGGTCGAGGACCGGGCCGCGGGGACACTAAAGCCCCGAAATCATCTCAAGATCACCTCAAGATAACCTCAAGGTTAAGGCGCGTCTGGGATCATCCTGGATGTAGGTTCGAACTCTCATCATGGCCCTTGTGGATTTGTTAATTCTGGACCGTCAGTTTGTTGGCTGACGCTAAACGGGGTGGAAGTCTGCTCTGGTCTTGGTTGTCTGATTGACTTCACTCTGCTGGTGTTCCTGCTGTGCATTGTCGGTGGCCGTCAGCTTTGTGACTAGTGCTCACCAGGCTGGCCAGGGGCAGTGGGGTCCGTCCTTCCGTCAGGCTCACAGCACGTTATGGGAGTTTGTGGCAGTTTGGCTGCTGCTTTGGAGGGTTCGGGTCACTCAAGGTTCAACCATCCGGCTTCATTCGGACTGTTCTCCAGTGGTTCATTGCCTGATCTGCAAGGGTTCTCTTCGGTCTTTGCCTCTTTGGGACTGGTCACTTCAAGTGGCTCGTCTGCTAGTTTCTCAGGGTTTGGCTTTCTGTGCGGACATATCTAGGGGAGTTTCCAACGTCCTAGTGGACAGCCTGTCTCTGTTCATTTCCCAGTCCATGGAATGGACGGTCGACGCTGACTCCTTCCGTTGACTCTGCCGGACGTATGGACTCCCGGAAGTGGACCTTTTTGCTTTGGCATGGTCATGGCATCTCCTGATATATGTGGCACCCTTCCCCGACTGCAAGGCTTTTGCGGTGGATGCCTTTCAGAAGGACTAGTCAAGGTGGGGTTACCTGTACCTCTTTCCCTCAGTCCAGCTGTTGCTTCGGGTTCTGGCTCAGTTGGAGTCCTTCCACGGGAGAGTAGTCCTTGTGGCCCCTTGGTGGCCGGCCCAGCCCTGGTTTCAGGCGCGGCTTGCTCGATGTCTGAACCTGGGGCGTTTTCCGTGGCTCCGTCTCTTTCAGCAGGTCGGACCGGTCTAGTACACAGCTGGTTTGGTGTTCTAATGCACTCTTCGTGCCTGATCTTTTTGATGCAGGTTTATCATCATTTGTATGGTGATCAGATGGCTTTGTTGATGGTGCCCCACCTGAGAGCTTCGTCTCGGCAACAGTATGAAGTTTCCTGGCGTTCTTTTCACTATTTTCTCTCTCCTCGTAGGTTGTCTTCTGTTTCTGATCAGGTTGTCTTGTCCTTTCTTTCTTGGGTTTTTCAGGACTGTCATTTGATTCCAAATACTGTCGCCTCGTATTGTGCGGCACTGGCGGAGCCACTCCAGCTTGCGTTCAGGGTTGATATCACTTCTGCCCCGTTTCGTAAGCTTTCTCATGCTTTATTTCACCACCGGTCTGCTCATGCCCCGCCTGAGCTGTCTTGGTCTTTGGACAGAGGGCTCTCTTTTTCTCTATTCTCCTCAGTTTTTGATGGCTTCTTTGGTTCAAGATTGTTTTTTTCAAGGCTCTGTTTCTGTTAGCATTGGCTTCTAGGGGTCAGGTCAATGAGCTTCACGCTTTCCTCCGGCACAGAGGTTTCTGCTCTTTTGGTCCTGGTAGTCAGTTTGTTCAGTTGCAGTCTTCTCCTTCTTTTCTGGTGAAGAACAAGACAGCTGGTTTCCGGAGGGGTCCTTGGGTCATTGATGCCTGGTTGGTCAGGACTGGGGTGCATCATGTGTTGTGTCCGGTTGAGGCTCTTCACCATTATCTACGTGCCTTGGCTTCTGTGGCCGGGGATGCGCTGTGGGTTGATCCAGTTTCCCTCATTCCCTGTTCCAGAACTTGGATCTCCCAGGTCGTCTGCAGGGTTATTAAATCTAGCCAGCCTGCGGTCTACCCTCACGCCCATGATATTTGTAAGTTCGCGGCTTGGGCTACTGTATTTGGCAATATGTCTCGGGCGGACATTTGGGTGGGGGGAGGGGTGTTTGGAGATCAATTAGGGTCCTGGATGCCTGATATCTTGTTAATGTGCCAGACCCTCAGCAGTCTTGTGTCGCCTTGAGTATGCGGTTGCAGACAGTTGTCTCGTCTTTGTTATAAGTGGTGCTGTGCAGCCGCCTCCCGAGTAAGTCCCTCTCTTTTTCTGCTCTTTGGGTAGTTAGCTCCAGGGAGCCGACAAGGCTTCCCCACAGGAAACCAACGTTGAATGTAATGAAATTCTATTTTCTATTTAGAGCCTGGTAGGCTCCCTGGCCTAAGTGGGCTGGAACCCCCTCTCCCCTTCCCTGAGGGGAAGGGGGGCTGGTGGTTGGCGCGAACAAGCAGCGCAGGTGTGATGACATGATGCTTGTTAGCTTGTTTTTCTTTGGGGGAGTTTCTAGCCTCTGTTTGGTCTCGGGTTGCATTTCTTCTACCAGGAGGAGTCTGTTTTGAAGCGCCTACCTTTCTGGGTGCTTATTAACAATCGACGGCAGACATGAATGCTTTCATACATGAGAGTTTCATAGGCCATTGCTCCCTGCACCTCTCTGAGGGGACTATGTTCTGGCTAGTGGTCCCGGTACGCATGACAACTCCATACGACTGAAGCCATATTAGCCAATGTCAGTCCAATAACTCTAGTGAGCCTCTGGGGCTCTACCCAGAAAATGGCGTTTCATTACATTTAACACTGGTTGTTACCTTAGTTTATTTCCTTGCATATGCATAAAAGGAACTGAAATCTTTCTTGGTGTTTTGAGGAACTTTCCCTAAGTTATTTTGGTTCGTTTGATTTCTTGGGTAGCTGTAGTTAACCCTTAAACCGCGCATATCATATATAAATGATATCAATGACAAAACCGAAATCGCGCACATCATTTATATATGATTTCGTGTCTAGCGCTATAATTTAAACACCCCGCCTGGGATAGGGGCAGCTATAGTACAGCCACGACTGATAGTTGCCAGATCCCACCTAGAAAAAAAATCCAGCCCAACATTCTTGAGAGTGAGAACGTCAGTATTGCGCCAGCCACCAAGGCTGGCGCACGCAGCACGAGCTCACAGCACCGCTGTTCAGCTTGTGACCACAGCATCGCCTACAAATGCCAAAATATAAGTGATACTGCTATTATTTAGCAGTGATAGTATTACTGAAGCCCCCTGAATTTGATAAAACTGACCAGGATTCTGATAACAGCTTGATTGTGGAGATATTTAGCGCTGTGCTCGATGGAGGGAGGAGTACGGCTATGGAGGGAGGATTGTGGCGTTGTCTTCTGACTGTGTGTGGCCACCATTTATTGACTGCACTCACCATACCAGCTTAGTGGTTCGCTATGGTGAACACAAATGTAGATACTTACATATAACGTGTGTATAGTGTGAGATAACAGCGAGAGGAGTAGGTTGGGAGCCGCCATTTTGGTGAGAGGAGCATCGTCTGCGGGAATTATCGTGTTGTTTACCTGTGACCACAAAGGGTCTTGGGCACCATACCAGCTTATTTGTACAAGTATGGTGAATAAAACAGGTAGATACTTATATATAATGTGTGTATATAGCATAATAACACCACAACCAATATTGTTGGAGGAGAAATATTAGTGCGTGTGGCCTTGAGGGTGGCCGCGATCAGCTGACTGTGGAGTAGCTACGTCTTTGTGCGTTTACTCACCATACAAGCTTAGATGTACAGTTATGGTGAACAAAACATGTAAATGCGTATATATAACGTCTGTGTATAGTGAATAAATGCAAAAACAGTATTGTGGGAGGTAAATGAGGGTGAGTGAGGTGGTGTTGAGGGAGGGCGTGGTAGTGAGTGGCTCGCTGGTGTGTGGCGGCCACTCCTCGTTGCTTTTTGACTCACAAGACCAACTTAGTAGTTCGTTATGGTGAACAAAACATGCAGATACTTATATATAACCTGTGTATATAGTGTAACAACAGCAAAACTATTTGTTTATTGTTTATGAACATAATAATTGAATCACTTATATGCACACCATAATTTTGAGTACAGCGATGGTTCACACATTTTATAATATAAATATACCACAATTCACTGTATGGAATAATATTACTGCAAAAAACTAGAAAAATCAATCAGAGACATTGAAATAATTGAAATAATATTTTGTGGCAACTGCCGTCTGACAGCTCGGGCGGAGTAGACCTCGTCTGGCGAAGGATCTGCCAACGCTCCTTTTTTGCCACACTTCCTACCCTACTGCGGTTAAAATATGCTACCTACGATTTTTTTGTTATTTTTTCCGTGATCAGGAACAAAAATAAACAATTCTATAAGACGAAAGAATTTTTTGGATTTTTTTTTTGTTGCGCCTGTGGGTGTGAATTCCATTTGGGCCCCTAGCGTTTTGAGGGTTAATGCCATTTCTGGAGGGATCCCCTACGGCTCCCAGAGCTATCCAGACTGATAGGGATAGTCCTAACTTTTGGCATCAGTCGATGTGGATGGAGTTCTAGGCCTACCGGGGACCACGGCCAGAACCTGACCCCCCCCCCCTCAGAGAGGGCACGAGGAGCAATGGCCCATAGAAATGCACCTGTGATTTTCTAGCATTCTATATCTGCCATCGATTGGGACAGGCACCCAGAAAGGTGCCTGTCTTAAGTTAAAGTTAAGACTAAACGTATCAGCCATGGATAGCTCCGGAAGCCTCCAGGACTCACCAGAAAATGAC
>WNGS01043113.1:0-11584 GCA_020271785.1 Procambarus virginalis
AAACACCTATACCCTGGAACTGTCCTCTGCCAACAGTACAGATTCGGAGGGATGTTTCAAAGTGAAGATCTTGAGGGACACAGCTGCTCTTCAGTCTATAATTTTGAAATCGGCTGTGCCTAACATCACCTACACCGGGAAATGGTCCTTATCACTGACCTCACTGCTACCACTCTGTATCCACTCGCCAGTCCACCTGGACTGTCCTTTCATACAAGGTGAAGTCTAAGTCACCATCCGGGAAAAGCCTTTTCCCATGTCAGGGGTACAACTTCTCCTGGGCAACGACTTGGCCGAAGATCTACAACCTTCCAACTTTATCATCATGGACAAACCCCAGGTATGTGTGACTGTCGTGGAAAACCCATCCTGAAGTATATTCCAGCAGAGGTCCAAGAAAGTGATGAAGTCTCTCCTCCGGTTTTGGTGACAACCCGTGCGCAAGCTGCACGCCCGCAACCAGCTGACTACTTCAACAGCTGTCCCTCAAGACCATCAGAATCTGCCACCGAATCTCACTATGCTGGAGTTCCGTAAGTTGCAGAGGCGGATCCCTCATTAACACCATTATTCTTCCAGGTTGCAACTCAATCTGATAGTATTCCTGGTTCTTTATAGAAACAATTGCTGTACCGCAGGTACCGACCCTTTAAACTAACGGAGGATGACGATTGGGCTAATGTCGACCAACTAGTAGTTCCCACCAGCCTATGGCCCGATATTCTACACCTGGCCCATAGAGCGCTTTCTCACTACGGTTTTAATAAAACCTATCAAGCCATCAGACAAGACTATTACTGGCCAGGTATGATTAAGGATGTAAAAACTTATGTACAAGTGTCATACATGTCAGATGGCAGGAAAACCCAACATCTCTATTCCCAAGGCTCCTTTGATACCTATCCCGGTGCCTTCGGAACCCTTTCACAAACTCATCATAGACTGTTGGTCCTTTACCCCGGACCAGTTCTGGCAACGCTTATATACTAACCGTCCTGTGTCCAACCACCAGATTCCCCATAGCAGTTCCTGTAAAGAACATTACGGCTGCTACTGTGGCGAAGCAACTGTTGATCTTTACACAATATGGATTTCCTTGGAAGATTTAAAGTGACTGTGGCACCAACTTCACCAGAGATCTCATCAAGAAGACACTGGAAGAATTCAACATTACTCTGGTATTGTCCAGCCCCTATCATCCTGCTTCTCAGGGTTCTCTTGAACGTAGTCATCAAACTATAAAATCACTACTTAAGAAATTTTGCAATGAAACTATGAAAGACTGGGATAAACAACTTGACATGTGCATTTTCAGAAGTCTCCCAAATGAGTCTCTTGGAGTGTCTCCTTATGAGATGCTCTACGGACGTAAGTGCCATACTCCACTTAAAACTTTTAAAGACTACGTAATGCCACCTTCAGTGACCCTCTGTATGTGCCCCAGTTTCTTCAAAACTTAAAGCATATTCTAGAGCGAGTGCATAAATTTACCAACGATAATTTATTAACAGCTCAAGATAGGATGAAGACTCATTTTGACAAACACAGTAAAATCAGGATATTTAAAACAGGAGACTTCGTTTTAGCATATTTTCCGATCCCTGGTTCTCCATTGCAAAATAAGTTTTCAGGACCTTACCGCATCAAGGAGTGCAGAAACAAACTACGTTCTTGAGACTCCAGATAGGCGGCGGAGGACCCAGTTGTGCCACGTCAATCTTTTGAAGAAGTATGAAGGTACATCCCCCCTCACTGTGTTAGTATCTCTCTCCACCTTTCAAGATCCATACCTCCACAGTGAGACCTTCCCTGCTTCTCCTCCCGAAAGCACTAACTCCGAGTCAGTGCCTTCCAACTCTGAAATTCTTACAGACCTTCCTAAATATTTACAGGACTGTAACAGTGCTCCTCTCAGAGTATTCCAAGAACATCAGAAGTTGTTCAGCGATGATCCCCAGGAATGTAATGTGGTTCAGCACGACATCCAGCTGCTTCCTGATACCCGGCCGATTCGTCAACAATTCTATCGCATCAGCCTGTACAAAAAGGAAGTCATGCGTGCAGAGGTACAGTACCTTCTGGATCATGGGCTGGCCACCCCTTGTGAGTCCCCTTGGGCCTCACCCTGCATCTTTGTGCCGAAACCTCACGGTAAAGTACGATCATGTACAGACTATAGGAAACAACCTCATGACCGTCTAGGATGCTTACCCTTTACCTTGTATAGATGACATCCTTGACGCAGTAGGTAATGCTACTTATCTTTCCCAGATTGACTTGTTAAAGGGCTACTATCAGATTAGTCTGACAGCGGGCTAAGGAAATATCTGCCTTCACCACTCCTTTTGGCCTGTACAGACATGAACGCCTTCCTTTTGGACTGTGTAATGCCCCGGCCACCTTTCAGCGAGCTGTCAACCGCGTCATCCATGGCCTAGAACACACCTACTCCTACTTGGATGATATCGTTGTGGCAACTGACACTTGGAACGAACATTTGCTCCAGCTGCAACGATTGTTCTCCAAGCTCCTGACAGCTGGCTTTACCATCAACTTGAGCAAGTCCACCTTTGCTAAAGGTAAAGTGCGTTATCTTGGTCATGTGATAGGAAATAGCAGCCTAGCGCCTTTAGCCCTTCATACTCAAGCCATTCAGCATTACCCACAACCTACAACCAGGAAGCAGCTCCTGCGCTTCCTTGGCCTTGCATCTTACTATCGTAGGTTTGTAAAAAATTTCAGTACGGTAGTGACCACTGATTAATCTGACCAGCCCCAAGCAACGGTATCATTGGACCATTCAACAGATCATTGCCTTTGAACAACTAAAGTCTCTGCTATGTTCTAATCTCATTCTCGCCTCTCCAGATATTACGAAGCCCTTCATCATCAATGTCGACGCAAATGGGACCGGCATCGGGGGCGTTCTCATGCAACAGCGTGGCAAAGAGGTTCTTCCTGTCAGCTACTACAGCTACAAATTGAAGCCTCATCAGAAGAACTATAGCACCATAGAAAAAGAACTATTCTCCATCGTCCTGAACCTTCGACATTTCTAACCTTACCTACAAGGTAATCAGTCCATTAACATCTATTCAGACCACAATCCCCTACGATTTCTGCAACAAGCTCAATTCGGCAATTAACGTCTTCTACGCTGGGCTCTGTACCTGCAGAACTTTAACCTGGAGATATTCTTCATTAAGGCCTCGGATAACATCATAGCAGACACCCTCTCCAGAGTCTACGAGAAGAGGCAGCTACTCCTACCACTACCGTCTAATGAAGTAACTTATCCCATAAGAGCAGGCTTCGGGAGAGAGCTGTGACAGTAATCTCTTTCAAGAGAGATTTAGCTTGCTCCTTCCTACATCGTGTTACTTCTATACTTCTGCAATCTCATGATACCACATTCAAGAATATAAATGGAATAACAGACGTCTCTACAGGGGGTACACTACCTGTCGGGAAACCGACACACAAATAGTATAGTCTTCCCTTAACAGTATCCTCTTAAATTTAGAGAATGGGAGACTCCGTGACGTCATCGACGTCGACGTATATTTACATTATTAAACCACTGTTCATACAACAGTTTAATGTCTAAATTGAATAAAAAAGTGTTCAATAAGACTGAATATAATTATTAACACCAAAATATAGCTTGATTCCCTTGTTAACGTAAATTTAACTTAGAAGTGGAACACAATATTGGAACAACTAGGGAGGCAGAGCGTCTCTTACAGACGCCACGCTCACACAAAAACAATAACAGAGCAGCCTTATGCTGCCCATGGCTCCAGAGTTGGTTTAACACCTAGACACCTATTTACGTGTCAACAACTAACAACACAGCCTATCAACAACTACAACAACGATTGTATCCGGCTTACCAAGTATTTGTTTATTATTCTAGTGCACTGCTTAATATTCAAAGGGTATAGTCGGTCATGATATATGAACAACACCAACACCATGTACGTGTACCCCATTTTTACAGCCCTCACATACCATGTTATACCTGTATTGATATGTTTAGGGAAATGTACTAACTCCTTGCATCCCAAACAGGTAAATTGTGACTTGGAACAGCAAGTAGCTGAGCAGTAGAACTATGTACATGTACCTAGCTGTTGCCAGCCTTGAAGGCCTCCACAGCCGCCATTGGCACCATGAGGCACAGGGCCACACCCACATAGATGCTACCATGACACAGCCTTAGCAGGCCCTTACTACAGGCTCAGATAAGGCCATTCTAGTTATTGTAGTAGTAGTATTCATAACTAGTAATAATTGTTGAAATAATAGTAGATTAGACCACCATATGTGGTATGATAAAATAATATAATTAAACTTAGGTAAACAATTTGCAGTTTAAGAAGGAGCCATTACAAAGTGGTTTAAGCTACAAATTGTCCCCCCCAATTTGTGTGAGATTAATTTCAGGCAGTTTTAACAAGTACATACAGTCCACTCAATTTCTTACCTACTAAGAAAAAATAAGATAAACTTTAATTTACTGAAGTCAATTAAAAGAAGATATACTGCCTGGAGTTTTACCACACTACCCTACTCACTCTCCTTACCCTCCTCCCTCACTGTCGGTGCACCACCTCGTCGATCACCAAACGACCACTTCAAACCAACACTCTGTAACACCCATGACCCCCCCCACCCCCTCGAGAGCTCAACAGGGAAGTCTGCTCCAAGAGGTCAGCCCAGATGCCCTCCGGTTTTCTTGTATGTTGACAAAAAAATTCCTGGGTTAGTCTTATTCAGCACAAGTTTCAAGTATGTAATAATTCATGATACTCTTGTCAAGAGGGTAAGGAGTAGACAGACTCCAGATCCTCATGTGTAAACATGCTTGGATTTCCCCTTTTACCAGGTCAAAGGGTCAGCCATACACGTAATTAATAAGTCCTCTCTTGAAACAGTTTATGGTTATGTCAAACAAGGTTAAGGATAAATTCTTGAGTGTTTGTACAGTGTGGCCGCCCTCTTATTTCTTGGTGTAGGTTCACAATAAATCTTCCCCCCCCCCCTTTTTGAAATGGTGTATATAGGGGCCTGTAGAGCCAGGGGAGAGACAGAGTACGGTGCTCCCGGATCGAGGCCGGTTCTGTGACGATCCACCGGCCGGGAGAGACAGTGTGCACCGGACAGAGAGACAGAGGACTTGTTTAAGGTAATGTGTGTGATCTCTGTAATTTTGTTCCATGTCTAAATTTCTTAACTTGTTGCAGTGTTAGAGTAGGAATTATAGACAGGACCCTGGAAACACAAACCGAAACTGTCTATTTTCCGCTTGTTACAACTTGTAATAAAGTTGTTACATCTTGGCTTAACGTGTTTATGACGTATTAGAAACGTTGTTACAACGTGCTAATTGGTTGTATAAACGGTTAGGAAGGTTACAAAACTTGCTGGAACGTTGTACCAACGTTGTAGTTTCGGTGTGTGTTTGCTGGGGAGGCACTGAACTACAGGCCAGTGTCAATAACCTGCATACCATGCAAGCTGATGGAGAAAATTGTGCGAAGAAAGCTAGTGGAACATTTGGAGCGAAAGAACTTTGTAACAGCATCAACATGGGGGTTCAGGATGGCAAGTCCTGCCTCACATGGCTAATTGGCCAGGCGAACAGGCAACTAAAATCAGGCAAGAAAGAGAGGCGGGCAGACTGCATATTTTTGGATTGTCAGAAAGCCTTTGATACAGTACCACACAAGAGGCTAGTGAAAAAGCTGGAGATGCAGGCTGAAGTGAAAGGGAAAATACTCTGTTGGATAAGGGAGTACCTAAGTACCAGAAGACAACGAGTCACTGAGGGTGAGGTTTCCGATTGGCGTGACGTCACAAGGGGAGTCCCGCAGGGACAGTATTGGTCCTTGGACCAATACTGTTTGATATACGTAAATGATCTCCCAGAGGGTATAGAATCGTTTCTCTCAATGTTTGCTGATGATGCAAAAATTATGAGGAGGATTGAAACAGAGGATGATAGGAGGCTACAGGACGACCTAGACAGACTGAATGAATGGTCCAAAAAAATGGCTGCTAAAGTTTAACCCAAATAAATACAAAGTAATGAAACTAGGCGGTGGAAACAGGAGGCCAGACACAGAATAGGAGATGAAGTACTTAATGAAACGGAAAGATCTAGGAATTGATATCACACCAAACCTGTCTCCTGAAGCCCACATAAAAAGAATAACGTCTGCTGCATATGCGAGGCTGGCTATCAGAACAGCCTTCGGGAACCTGTGTAAGGAAGCGTTCAGAATCTTTTATACCACAAACTAAGACCAATCTTTGAGTATGCAGCCCCAACATGAAGCCCGTACCTTGTCAAGCACAAGACGAAGCTGGAAAAAGTTCAGAGGTGTGCCACTAGACTAGTCCCAGAACTAAGAGGCACAAGTTACAAGGAAAGGCTGCGGGAAATGCACCTTACGACACTGGAAGACAAGAGTGAGGGAGACATGATCACTACCTACAAAATCCTCAGGGGAATAGACAGGGTAGACAAGGATAAACTATTCAACACTGGTGGTACGCAACAGGGGGGACAGGTGGAAACCGAGTACCCAAGTGAGCCACAGGGACGTTAGGTAGAACTTTTGCAGTGTCAGTAGTTAACAGGTGTAATGCATTAGGCAGTGATGTGGTGGAGACGGACTCCATACACAGTTTCAAATGTAGATATGATAGAGCTCAGTAGGCTCAGGAATCTGTACACCAGTTGATTGACAGTTGAGAGGTGGGACCAAAGAGCCAAAGCTCATCTCCCGCAAGCACAAATAGGCGAGTACACATACATACATACACACATAATATACACACATATATATAAACATGATACGTGTATATATCCACAACCAAGAGATGGCTTCCTGAACCTTGCTGGAATCTACCTCACTGAGGCCCAAATCACTGTCCTAAATCTGGGTATAAACTGTCACGTTATGTCCAGATGAAGTGAGATGGCCCGGAAAGTGGAGTTGGAGATCCTGTTGGACGACACATTCAACCTCGAGACGCAAAAGAAGGTTACCACTAAAGACACCTTGGAAGTAGAACTTATTGCAGGAGGAGGAAAGATTCGAGGCAACTACAGAAGCATCATACTGTCCCCCGACCTCAAAGCGGCAGCTATGAGCCTTCGTGAAAACAAGGACATCGTCGTCAGTGGAAGTGACAAGTGGCCAATATACGTCATTCTTAAAACAACGAATATCTGGCGAAAATGAACGTCATACCATCTAACCAAACTAAATTCCATAGGGTAACGAAGGACACTACAGCCGAATTGAAAAAGGTAAACAGATTGATCGAAACTGAACGCCAAGAAATCCGTACTCCACCTGTCAAAGGTTATTGGGGGAATACAAACCTGGGTATGCGTATGGAAATATCAAGACCTACAAGCCTGGAAAACCACTTCGGCCAATCATCAGTCAGATACCCACACCCACGTACAGACAGGCAAAGCAACTCAACGGCTTGCTGACTCTTATGTACCTTGTGCTTTCAACCTGAAGTCTCCAAAGGAATTTATCGACTTACTGTGGGAACACGGGCAACATGGATAAGAGCCTCGTTGGACATAAAATCACCGTTTACCAACATACCTGTGGATGAAACAATCGGGATGATAGCGGATAGAGTGTATCGTGATCCGGCTTGTACTCCTCTTGACATACCAGAAACATTCTAAGGAAAATACTCCAAGCTTGTACTAAAGAGCTTGTACTAGGAGCCAGTCGGCCGAGTGGACAGCACGCTGGACTTGTGATCCTGTGGTCCCGGGTTCGATTCCGGGCGCCGGCGAGAAACAATGGGCAGAGTTTATTTCACCCTATGCCCCTGTTACCTAGCAGTAAAATATGTACCTGGGTGTTAGTCAGCTGTCACGGGCTGCTTCCTGGGGGGTGGAGGCCTGGTCGTGGACCGGCCGCGGGGACACTAAAGCCCCGAAATCATCTCAAGATTACCTAAGAGGCACCCTTCTTGAGCCCAGATGGGTAAATGTATAAGCAAGCAGATGGGGTCCCGGGGTTCTCCCCTAGGTGTCCTGTTTGCGAATTCTACATGGGTACCATCGAACAAAGGTCTTAGTTGACATGAACATGAAACCTGCTATATACTGCAGGTATGTTGACATTTTTACACAGGTACCTGATTTGACATTTAGTGAAGATCTAGGAGCTGAAGGAAGCATTCGAGTGGAATTCTGTGTGAGTTTCACTTACGAGATGGAGAAGGTTGGGAAGCTGCTCTTTCTAGATGTAACAGTCATGGAAAGGAGCAGAGGCTTCCACACTGCACTCTGTACTAAGGAAACATAGGAATTGCCTCATCGCCAATAGTGACTGCCCAGACAGATACAAGAGGAGTGTTGTCAATGCATACATCGACCGTGCTCTCAGCTACAGCTCAGGATGGAAGCAAGTCGATGAAGAACTCTTTAGGGTAAGGCAGGTCCTAGTCAATGGCTTCTCTAATGGTTTTGTTGTAGACATAAGAAGAAAGGTAAAACGCCATGCAACCTCTGAAGAGTCGACTAACACAACACGTACCCCCTATTAGACTATTTTAGAGGAACTTATCAACAGCTCATAAAACGGAGGAAAGGGTCCTGAAAGATAGTTAATAGGAACGTTATCCTACAGACCAAAAACAGAAAATATAATTGACGATTTACTATAAACCCCCAAAAACGGCCAACCTACTCATTAAAAACTCTCCAGACACAAAGCAGAATGCCTTTAAGGAAACCAACGTTGTCTATGCCTTCAAATGCCCACTTTGGGATTGTAAGCCCCAAAGAACTCAGTATATAGGCAAGACGACAACGTTTCTTCCAGGCAATTAACAATGCATAAAACAAGGCTCCATAAAGGAACATATAATCTCTTCACAAACCAGACTATCACCAGAGAAGTCTTAACCAACAACACAGAAATCGATACGTACAGCAATAGCAGGTGGCTCGACATCTGCGAGGCATTACACATCAAAAAGTCAACACCAGCAATCAACAGCCAATTAATACACAACTAAATTCTACCCATTTCAAGACTCCGAACCAATATAGAAGCATCAGGAGGAAGTATGGGCCAACAGGCCCTCTGCAGTTACTTCCATTCTTATGCTCTCATATCCAATTAATACCCATTGTTTTTGTATGTCTTCTATTGTGTCAACAGTTTGTTCACCTCATCCAAAACTGTTGCACCATATCACCTCACCAAAGTGCGAGTATAAGTACGACGGATTAGACGTTTAGTGTTAGTATAAGTATGACTGTCGAGTGTTTTCAGGTTACAGTTGTGTGTGTGTAAACTAAAGTCTGAAAATGTAATAAGTTATTACGAAACGCGTTCAAGTATCGCGTCAGACTAGAAATAAAAATGAATTAATTTATTTTTCAATTACCATCGACAGTAAAAAAAGTTAGAGATAGTCTAATTTTTTGGTTAGATAACATTCTACACACTGTATACAACATATACAAATATATATGTTATGATCTCAGCCTGCAGGAGAAACGAGTCACCCTTGAGAGTTATTCAGCAAGCCTGACCTAACTGGAAGGTCCAGGAATTATAGAGGCGATAACACAGATGTAAAATAGTGTGTTGAATTATATAAAAGTTTGAGATTATGGGCAATGAACTAGAAAACAGATAAATGACTTGTTGGAAGATGTGGACAAGTTACTGGAGGCGTGAGGCTCGCTTGTGGAGGGCGATGACCTCACTTGAGGCCAGACATCGCAGGGGAGAGGCCGCGCTTCGTCGAGCTCCCGCCAGAAGGGACCCCTAGCGATATTATCTCCAAGAGAAGAGAAGGTGCAGACGTTCCAGCTGTTGAATCGAGCTGAAGACGTTGTGGTCTCAAGTCCTGGACGGCGAGGAGAGAGTATTAAGCCGCCCAGTGACAGTTTTGTGGGCTGTGACAAGCGCCCTGGTCAGACGTTGTCAGAGGGAGAAGCGCCCTCGACCAGATAATCTGTGGTAAGCCCGATTTAAGCCAGTTCATAGTGTTTGCTTGTAGTTGGTCGTGTGCCCAGCGACAGTAGCGATGTTATTTTCAATTAGAAATGTTTTGGTATGGCAGAAAGCCTAAAATAGAGAGTGAAGTGGGAGGAGCGCGGAGCGACGTCCGTCTTCTCTGAGCGCTGGCGGGCAACTGAAGGAGCCCGGCTCCTGAGGGAGGAGGCCCCTCCCGGCGTGAGTGAGGCTCGCCCAGCGAGGTGGCGCATGGACTCGCCCACGGGGGAGTCCCACTCATTAAATGTAGAGGACAGATAGAGATTGGAGACAAAGATGTTGTATGATTAATTTTGTTTATGTGTTAAAAAGGGAAACAATTTATTGGAATGCAAATGGGTTGCAGGTTTGTCTTTGGGGAAGAAGTTGCTGAGGACTTGGAAGCCAGCACAGAGGGAGTGGTTGATGAGACTCCAAGGCAGGGGAGGAGAGGACCCGAGCTATGAAGAAGCAGTGAGGAGGAGTGTCACGTGCTTCTGCAGAGGTGGTGAAGTGCCACAGTTATTCGAGGAACTTTATGGTGCAGCAGCCAGGAGAGCTGTGGATGACCTAGTAGGAGTAGGGAGGCACCATAGTTGTTCAAGGAATCTTCATGGTAGCAGCCTGGAGGAGCTGCAGAGGATCTGGTGTTTAAGCCCTGAGGAACCTGAAGTTGTCAGGGTAGTGAATAGTTCTAACTGATCACTTGTATGGAGGTGAGAGTGTTGTCATTAGCGTGAACGACGCAGTGAGAGGTGAGTGATCGTTTGCCATTTATGTGCCAAGAAGTGTATATTGAAGTTTAGAGTTACAGACGTAGGCAGGAGTACCTACAGATATATATGTATTCTAAGACTGATAGAATGGTCGATTGATTCGTTGTGTGGCACGGATCATTTATACTGATATATACATATGTATGTTATTGCTTTCAAATGCTGATTTGCCTTATATGTGTTTATAGGTATATATATATGTATACATCTCTTGATGGTAGTGTGACATTATATGTAAGACTTAATCTACTTGAGGAGTGATAATACCAAGAGATAGGATACCACTTAGCAAGCTGAGGATAGAGTTCTGATGGTGTTGGAGTGCAACCTGATTATAATAGTACAGAGTATAGGATTCATCATTATTATTATATGTGCGTGTATTGTTATGTACTTCGTCCAGTAAATGTATTCAAATTTGCTGGTGTTTGCACTTGTCCCAGTGAGGCTTCCCAGGAAATAGTAAAGAAGGAGAGAGAGAGAGAGCAAGAAACAGGAACCACTGCTGTGGACAGGGTAAGACAGAAGTCTAGTAAGACAAGGGGGATTGAGGAGGTCATATTCCATAAGGAGAGAGTGGGGAGTCACAGCGGCTCGAGTGGGTGTGTGCACGTGACAACAAGGCTGCGTGTTGGAGCCGCATCCCCTAAACGTGTGACGTTGAGCCCCTCTCCAAGGGCCACAAGTGCCTAGTGTGATCTCTTAGTGAAATATGAGCATTTGTCGAGTTGTGGGTTGGGTGGTTCGTCAGCGGTAGCACCACCAAAAATC
>WNGS01043120.1:0-15874 GCA_020271785.1 Procambarus virginalis
TTTTCTCAAACCCAAACATCATAGAGTAAAATCTGACTTGACTGGAGTTCTCGCAATCGTGGCCGGGCTTAGCGCTATTGTCAAGATCCTTGGAAAGGAAATGATCTCTGACTTTAGAGGATGGAGACAGGATTGGTGTATTATGCTCATGATGCTTTTTATTTTCTCACTAGATGCGTATTCCTCCAAGGTAACTAACTTTTGAGGGAGCCCCATCTGTAACAGCCCAAAGCTTGATAATACCTTCGAAGACCAAGCTAAAAAAAAAAAAGTTGTAACCTTTCCCTCTTAGTAAGGGTCTTAGTAAGTTTCACTTACTCAATAGAAACAGGCCAGTCTTCCAGTCAGACTCAGTGGCCTAGGATTATTATTTATATATAATATATATCTATTATATATATATATATATAGTAAGTATAATATATATATATATAGTAATATATATATATAGTATATTTACTATTGGACGATAATCCGTTCGTAGATTAGCCTTATTCTGCAATCACCCTGTCCTCATCAATATCACAAGATACGTTTGTAGTGGCTAAACGTACAAATTAGCCACACGTACCAGCAACTCCCTCCTTCCCCCCCACTGCTGTACCTGGTCGACGCGCCGAACCCTTCAAGGCCAAACTAGCGACTTGCGGCCATTCCAGCTTCCTCATTGGCCGCCAACCAACACTCCACTCCGGCTCCCCGCCAATCACAAGACCTCACCAGTTATTGTTGGAGTCCCCTTGCGTTTCTGCCAGCCAGAATATTGTGTGCTCGCAAGCTGTGAACTCCTAAGTGACTCACTCTGTGTGGTCAAATAGAGGTTCATAGTTAGTGCATATATTCCAGCATTCATATTTTGCTTACTTTTGTATATCAATTCTCCTCCCCATTAACGTAATCTATTTTCATGTTATATTGTTTATTATTTTTGCCAGTAAGCCAAGATTTTGCATTTATTTCAATTTGTGTTTTTATTGTTATTAAAATCCATATTTTTATTATTGCTTTTAGTCTTTCCAACCTTACCACAGATTACCAAATCACGCAGTCATTCTTTTTTTTTCTCTTTTTTTTCCTTTTCTTTTTTTTTATATATTATATGTGGCCCAGCACTGACACCTGCTAGTTGGAAGACTGCCGACCACCATTTCCAACTCGTTACCGTCACAATATATATATATATATATATATATAATATATATATATATATATATATATATATATATATATATATATATATATATATATATATATATATACATATATATATATATATATATATATATATACATATATATATATATATATATATATATATATATATATATATATATATATAT
Organism: Procambarus virginalis; assembly: GCA_020271785.1. NCBI lineage: Eukaryota > Metazoa > Arthropoda > Malacostraca > Decapoda > Cambaridae > Procambarus > Procambarus virginalis. Next base: position 1,341 of record WNGS01043120.1, read on the forward strand.
ATATATATATACATATATATATATATATATATATATATATATATATATATATATATACTATTATTCATATATATATAGTATATATATATAAATATTATTTTATATATACATATATATATATATATATATATATACTATATATATATATATCTATATATATATATATATATATATATATATATATATATATATATATATATATAAACTCAAAACTCCACACCCGAGAACTGACTTGAACCCAGACCGCCAGGAGCACATTGCAACTGGTGTACACGGGCCTAAACCGCTCGACCATCAGTGACCATACAAAAGGCAGTGATAGCCGAGGCTATTTGAACCACCACCTGACGGCACTTGATGGTAATTTGGGCATAGCTATTTCATAAAATCACCTCATTTTTGTGGGGCCATGTGAGCAACACAAATGTGAACAAGCTTGAATGGACCCAAGCATATATGCAACTGAAAACTCCACACCACAGAAGTGACTCGAACCCGGACCACCAGGAAATAGCCTTCACTATCACTACCTTTGTATGGTCACTGATGGTCGAGTGGATTGAATTTTAGAGAGTTAATTTTTCAATTACCCTCGACAGTGAAGAAAAACGTAAGAATTATTGAGATTCGTGTTAGAATTATTAAACTTACCCTTTCGGTCATATTCAACAACATATGTTTACAAGAAAGACTGCTACAAAAATATACTAATAATAAAACATACAACACCACAGCAAGAAACCAAGCCTTCACGATTAAATATCGCCAACCTCTGATTCGAAATCAGATACACAAGACAGAAAATGAGATCAACAATAGCAAAACGCCACTATTTCATTCTACAGACAAATAGAGAAACACCAACATCGACGAAGACCTCCGTACTCGAATCGACCAACACTTCGACATCACCACAGCACCGAAACCAGGATCATCAAGAAAATTACAACATTTAATTGGAGGACCTATGGCGAGTTCACGACCCAGAGATGGCTTCTTAAACCTTGCTGGAATTAACCTCACTGAGGACCAAATCACTCTCTTAAATCTGGATATAAACTGTCACGTTATGTCCAGACTAAGTGAGATGGCCCGGAAAGTGGAGTTGGAGATCCTACTGGACAACATATTCGACCTCGAGACTCAAAAGAAGGTTTCCACTAAAGATACCTTGCAAGCGGAACTTATTGCAGAAGTAGGAAAGACTCAAGGTAACTACAGAAGCACCATACTGTCCCCCGAGCTCAAAACGGCAGCTAAGAGCCTTCGTGAGAATAAGGAGATAGTCGTCAGGAGGGGCGACAAGTCCCCAATATACGTTATTCTTAAAAAAGACGAATATCTGGAAAAATGAACCTCATACTCTCCGACCAAACTAAATTCCAAAGGGTAACGAAGGACACTTCAGCCGAATTGAAAACGAAGGTAAACAGATTGATCAAAACTCTGAATGCCAAGAAATCTGGACTACACCTGCCAAAGGTTATTGGGGAATACAAACCTGGTTATGCATATGAGAATGTCTGGAACCCACAAGCCTGGAAACCCACTTCAGGCCAATCATCAGCCAGATACGCACACCCACATACAGACTGGCAAAGCGACTCAACTGCTTGCTGACTCCTTATGTACCTTGTGCTTTCAGCTTAAAGTCTCCCAAGGAATTTGTTGACTTACTGCGTGGTGCACGGGCTATGGGGATAAGAGCCTTGTCGGATGTAGAGTCACTGATCCGAGTATGTGATCCAGCTTGTACTCCTCATGACATACCAGAAAACATACTAAGAAAACTATTCTTATCCAGCACTAGAGAGGCACCCTTCCCGAGTCCAGATGGGCACAAGTATAAGCAAGTAGATGGGGTCACCATGGGTTCTCCCTAGGTGTCCTGTTTGCGAACTTCTACATAGGTACCATCGAGCAGAGGGTCTTAGTTAACATGGACTTGAAATCCGTCATATACTACAGGTATATTGACGACATTTTTATGCCGCTACCTGATGTCAGATGTCTGCAGCAGCTGAAGGAAGCATTCGAGCAGAATTCTGTGTTAAGTTTCACTTACGAGATGGAGAATGATGGGAAGCTGCCCTTTCTAGATGTAACAGTCACGGAAAGGAACAGAGGCTTCCACAGTGCAGTCTACAGTAAGGAAACAAACATTGGAATGTGCCTCAGTGCCAATAGTGACCGCCCAGACAGGTACAAGAGGAGTGTTGTCAACACTTGCGTCGACCGGGCTCTAAGTCTCAGCTCAGGATGGAAGCAAGTCGGTGAAAAACTGTTGGGTAAAGCAGGTCCTAGTCAACAATGGTTTCTCTAACAGTTATTTTGAAGATGTCATAAAAATAAGGTGAAATGTCGTGCAACCTCTGAAGAGTCAACTAGCACAACACTTGTACCCCCTATTAGACTGTTTTACAGGAACTTCTTTTCGACGCATCATACAACAGAGGAAGGGGTCCTGAAAGATATCATTGATAGGAACGTTATCCCTTCAGACAAAAATCAGAAAATACAATTGTCAATTTACTTCAAAAACAAAAAAACGGCCAACATACTCATGAAAAACTCCCCAAAAACAAACAGAACGCCTAGAATGAAACCAACGTCGTCTATGCATTCACATGCCCGCCTTGAGACTGTAAGCCCCAAAGAACTCAGTACATAGGCAAGACAACAACGTGTCTTTCTAGGCGATTAAAAATTCATAAACAAAAAGGCTCCATCAAGGAACATATAATTTCTTCTCACAACCAGACCATCACCAGAGAAATCTTAACAAGCAACACAGAAATCATAGATAAATACAGCAATAGCAGGAGACTCGACATCAGCGAGGCACTACACATCAAAAATTCAACATCAGCAATCAACTGCCAATTAATGCACAACTATATTCTACCCACTTCAAGACCCCAAACCAACATACAAGCAGCAAGAGGAAGTAATGGCCAATAGGCCTTCTGCAGTTACTTCCATTCTTATGATTTCATACCCATTGATTAGTGTTCTGGCATAGTTCTGTCACCTCATCCAAAAACTTTTGTGTCATATCACCTCACCCAAAATGAGTATAAGTATGATGAATGTTATGTGTAAACTAGTTTTTCAAATGTAATAAGCATTATGAAATGCATTCAGGCATCAGACCAAAAAATAAAGAATGCATTTTGGAGAGTTAATTTTTCAATTACCATCGACAGTGAAAAAAATATGTAAGAAATATTGAGAAGATTCGTGTTAGAATTAATAATCTTACCCTTTCGGTCATATTCAGAACGTACATTTACAAAAAAGACTACTATTATACATATATATATATATATATATATATTATATATATATATATATATATATATATATATATATTATATATATATAATATATATATATATATATAATATATATATATATATATATATTATAATATATATATATATATATATATATATATATTATATATAATATATATATTATATATATATATATATATATATATATATATATATATATATATATATATATATATATATATATATATATATATATATATATATATATATATATATATATATATATATATAGGTGCCCAGAGGTGCTATGGGCACCTTTGGGCTAGAGGTGCTAGCCCAGAGGTGCTAGGGGCACCTCTGGGCTCGAACGCCATTGAGGTAGTCCTCGAAGAAAAGCTTTAAGACCTGAGGAGGATGGAGGCGCGAATAGGGGCTTTGGATGCTCATGATGCGTTGTACCTTCTTACAAGGTGCCTGGCCTTGCCCAGACTTACCTATTTCCTCAGGTGTGCTCCTTCTTTTGACAGCCCAAAATTAACGGAATACGATTCACTCCTAAAGACAATAACTATGAAAGTGTTAAACCTCTCCCTGCAAGATGACCAGTGGGACCAAGCAACGCTCCCAGTTAGACTCGGGGGTATAGGTATTCGCAAGGCGACACAGTTAGCATTGCCGGCATTCTTATCCTCGACCAGTGCTACAAGTGAATTAGTGAAGGAAATACTACCAGAATACCTAAGGAACTCCATTGGGATTCGTGATCCCAAATTTGTGGAAGGAGCTGGTCGGTGGGACACACTCGCCAATTCACACACCCGACCAACTTGTCCAAACGACGGTAAACAGGCCAAATGGGATAGCCCCATAGTGGAGAACATCGCCAAAGCATTGCTGGACGTAGCTTCTCAGAAGGACAGAGCGCGTCTCCTAGCTGTGCAAGCCCCCCATGCTGGGGACTTCCTGTTGGCAGTCCCTAATTCCGCCTTGGGCACCCGCCTGGATCATCGGGCCCTAAGTATTGGTGTTGCTCTGCGCCTTGCCGCCCCTATCTCCACCGAGCACCGGTGTATTTGCGGCCAGGCACGGGCAGACCAATACGGCAGCCATGGTCTCATCTGTCGTAAGACACAGGGAAAGATTGCCAGACACGAGGCAGTCAATGACATCATCAAGAGAAGTTTGGCTACAGCTGGGTGTCCAGCACAAAGGGAACCCCAGTTGTGCAGACCTGACAACAGCCAAAAACGCCCAGATGGAGTCACCCTGCAGCCATGGAGGGAAGGTAAACAGGTCGTATGGGATTACACCTGTGCATCTACATTGGCTGATACCTATTTACGTTACAGCTCAGCGGAGGGAGGTGGGGCAGCCACCTTCAGGGAGACCCAGAAAATCCACAAGTACAGAGACCTAGAACGTTGTTACAGGTTCGTGCCGATAGGCTCAGAGACTCTGGGCGCCTGGGGTAAATGTGCACTCAAGTTTTTAAAGGAGGTTGGTGAGGAACTCATTGGGAAAACTAGAGACCCACGAGCAGCCAGTTTCCTGTTCCAGCGCCTCAGTGTCGCAGTGCAGAGGGGAAATGCGTGCTGTATCCTGGGTACGCACCCAACCTCCGAGGAGCTGGACGAGGTCTTCGAACGCTGATTGTTTAATTGTTATATATTTGTGTGTGTGTGTGTGTGTGTGTTCTCTGTAAACTGTAGCATTGCAATAAAATAAAACAAAACATACAAAAAATAATAGGGGTGGTAGGAGAAGAAAAGAATTAAGTATTCAGTGAGAATCCACAAGATCTTCTCTGAATGCTCTTTGTTTTCTTCTTCGAGGATGTGGGTCCCTGCAATTGCACCAGAGGTGGTACCCCTAATATATATATATATATATATATATATATATATATATATATATATATATATATATATATATATATATATATATATATATATATATATATATATATATATATATATTAGTATATTTTGGTAGCAGTCTTTCCTGTAGACATATATATTAAATATGACCGAAAAAGTAAGATTAATAATTCTAACACGAATTTTCTCGATTTTCCTTATGTTTCTTTTTACTGGTGACGGTAAATGAAAAATCAATTCTCCAAAATTCATTTTTATTTCTAGTCTGACGCGACACTTGAGCGCGTTTCGTAAAACTTATTACATTTTCAAAGACTTTAGTTTATCCACACACAACTTATGCCTGAAACAGCATTGGCTCTTATACCTGCATTTGGGTGAGGTGATGTAATACAATAGTGGGGTGAAAAACAAACTTTCAACAAAACACAGAACACGGAACAATGGGTATAGATTTGCAGAAGTTGGGTAAAAATAGAACTGCAGAAGGCCTATTGGCCCATATTTCTTGATGTTTCTATATTGAAGCGGAGTCTTGAAGTGGGTAGAATATAGTTGTGCGTTAATTGGCTGTTGATTGCTGGTGTTGACTTCTTGATGTGTAGTGCCTCGCAGATGTCAAGCCGCCTGCTGTCGCTGTATCTATCAATGATTTCTGTGTTGTTTGCTAAGGTTTCTCTGGTGATGGTTTGGTTGTGGGAAGAGAATATATGTTCCTTAATGGAGCCCTGTTGCTTATGCATCGTTAAACGCCTGGAAAGTGATGTTGTTGTCTTGCCTATATACTGAGTTTTTTGGGGCTTACAGTCCCCAAGAGGGCATTTGAAGGCATAGACGACGTTTGTCTCTTTTAGAGCGTTCTGCTCCGTGTCTGGAGAGTTTCTCATGAGTAGGCTGGCCGTTTTTTTGGTTTTATAGTAAATCGTTAGTTGTATCTTCTGATTTTTGTCTATAGGGATAACATATCTATTAACAATATCTTTCAGGACCCTTTCCTCTGTTTTATGAGCTGTGGAGAAGTTCCTGTAAAATAGTCTAATAGGGGGTATAGGTGTTGTATTAGTTGTCTCTTCAGAGGTTGCATGGCGTTTCACTTTCCTTCTTATGATGTCTTCAATGAAACCATTGGAGAAGCCGTTGTTGACTAGGACCTACCTTACCCTACAGAGTTCTTCGTCGACTTGCTTCCATTCTGAGCTGTGGCTGAGAGCACGGTCGACATAAGCGTTTACAACACTCCTCTTGTACCTGTCTGGGCAGTCACTGTTGGCATTTAGGCACATTCCTATGTTTGTTTCCTTAGTGTAGACTGCAGTGTGGAAACCTCCGCTCCTTTCCATGACTGTTACATCTAGAAAGGGCAGCTTCCCATCCTTCTCCATCTCGTAAGTGAAACGCAACACAGAATTCGGCTCAAATGCCTCTTTCAGCTCCTACAGATGTCTGACATCAGGTACCTGTGTAAAAATGTCGTCAACATACCTGCAGTATATGGCCGGTTTCAAGTTCAAGTCGACTAAGGCTTTTTTCTCGATAGTACCCATGTAGAAGTTCGCGAACAGGACACCTAGGGGAGAACCCATGGCGACCCCATCTACTTGTTTATACATGTGCCCATCCGGGATCAAGAAGGGTGCCTCCTTAGTACAAGCTTGGAGTAGTTTCCTCAGGATATTTTCTGGTATGTCAAGAGGAGTACAGGCCGGATCACGATACACTCGGTCCACTGTTCACCAACGTACCTGTGTATGAAACAATTGGGATGATAGTGGACCGAGTGTATCATGTTCCATGATCATGAAAGTAGAGGCCAACAACTGTAACCAGACCACCCATCCCCAGGAAAAGATTTACCCAGAAATAGGTATAGATTAGCTTAGAACAGTCGGAAGGAACAAGCGGTCAGAGAATATGTATGAAAGATTAAACAAAAAGCCTCATTAAACAGACACATAATATTTGATTATAATATTGTATAGAGACATTGTAACCCTCCCTATCAGAGTTTTTCGTAAACTGTTGTGCAATATTATAAAAGAGCGCTAACATAGAGAAGATTTGGGCACTGATTAGGGCAGACTCAATCAAATTCCAATCCACGAAACTGCTGCAATTGGTAATGCTTTTCGCTCCTTCTCAGTTAATAGTGTGATCACTCAAACTTGTGTGTAGATATAGTGCACTAGACGTTTGGGCAGTTCTAATACTATAAGCATGTTGGGACAAATGCAATTGTAAGGATTTTCCAGTTTGTCTGAGGTACACAAACTCTCAGTCATTGCAGGGAATCAAATACACACAACCTGCTGTACCAGGGGAGTTTTGTATAAAATTGGAATTGATCGTACTATTATTGAACACCAAATTAATATTAAGGTTCTTAAAAAACGGGAAAAAATTTTCAAGTCTTACCGCATAAGGAACTACCAATGAGTTTCTGATTTCTGGTTTAGCTTTGAGGATATGATAAAACGTACGTTTAGCTTGCCCGAACGTGCAATCCAAAAACATATTAGGGGATTGTAAACTCTTCCCAATTTCTAAATTTTAGCAATCTATTCATAAAAAAATCGGGGCTGCATATCCTCAAGGCTCGAAAAAACATTTCTGAAAATATGTGCCTGTTTAACTTTAGTAACAGTTCTAGGACAGTGGCCGGGTTATCTTGAGATGATTTCGGGGCTTAGCGTCCCCTCGGCTCGGTCCTCGACCAGGCCTCCTTTTTTGTTAAACACCCCCCCCAGGTAGCAGCTGTCTAACTCCCAGGTACCTATTTACTGTTAGGTAACAAGGGCATGAGGGTGAGAGAAACATTTCGCCCATTTGTCTCCACCTCCACCGGGGATCGAACCCGAAATATCAGGACTAAGAATCCGAAGCACTGTCCACCCAGCTGTCGGCGCCCCAGTTGTTCAGCACGGGTTGTAGTAACATTAGTTGCTGTTCAGCGCTAGTTTGATGTCACCTTGAATTAATGTATTCACTAAATTTATCAGTAGTCATTAATTCTAATAGCTACCAGCTAAATAATCATTGGGTCTTTCACGGCAGTTTTAGCTACCAAGATGTCAGCCTTTAACCAGGTGACACATCACAAAATGATCTAAAACTAAACAAGGTCTTCCAAAAATAGTGGTTCACAACTAGCATTCTCTGACGAATTTGTTGAAATATCAGGAATTAAGAGTTTGGGACAAGAGGTAAACTCTACGTAAGATCTGTCATGACATCTCGATGCCAGACATTTGTTCAGAGCCTCTTCAGCCCGTTGCTATATGTCTTCTGATTGGCTGGTCTCCTGGTTCTCTGACAATCATATACCATCTTTCATTCTCCTTGATCAAACCGTGTTACATAGAGTAATGACGGACGTGATGCAAAAGCACAATTAGGCCTTAACAATTTGGCCAAAATAACAGATTATCTGGAATTATGTAAAAGATACAACATTTTCATAAATTAACTAGAGCTAATTTAAAATTAGTGTAAGTAAGTAATTATCAAAAGAAGGCACCAAACCGGGAAGGCTATGTAGCACCATCAAATGTGCAGAATAATCAGAGGGCGCTAAATATCACCAAGGATGCCGATATGAGAACAAAAATACATAAGGCGAACAATATCAAAAGTATCCGAGTCACCGAGAATTCTATTGAAGGACAGGTGACCGCGAGGGGCGGTCGGAAAGTAGACACATGCTCGTCCTGGAAGTCAGGACATTCAAGAAGGATATGCACGACCGTAAGAGGGACAATGCAATTAGGACAATAAGGTGTAAGGCGCGCTCCATCAAGTGACCATGGGTTGAGCGAGTATGGCTAATACGCAACCTCGCCAGAGCCGTTTCACATCGCTGGTTACGGTGGTAGGAGGACGGCCACGAGGAAACACAACATTTAAAAGTACGTAGTTTGTTACCAGTAACAGACGATCAACAAGCCTGCCAACGGGTAAGGATGGAGGAATGGATAACCGGGTAAAAGTCGGAATATGGAATACCTTTATGAGAGATGGGACAAGAGCGGACAGCTTCCAAGCGGCAGCATCCGCACGCTCATTTAAAGAGACACCAATATGGCTGGGAACCCAACAAAACTCAACCAACTTAAATTTACTGTGAACAAGAAACAGCCAATGCTGATCTTGACAACTACTGGATGAACCAGATTAAAGGACCCGAGAGCTATGAGGGCACTACGAGAGTCAACAACAACTACAAAGGAAGACGACAACGAGAAAGCAGGAGACGATGAGCACAGAGAATAGCATAAAGCTCCGCTGTGAAGATGTTAGTCTCCGGAGGTAAGCGACACATATAACTGTGATCAGGAAAAACAACAGAGTAGCCAACACTGTCCGCAGACTTAGACCCATCGGTAAAACAGAAACAGAGCGGGAGTGAGAAGAAAAGTACTCAAGGAAAAGGCGTTTTAGAACATTAGGAGGGATAAAAGCTTTAGTAATGTGGGTCAAGGATGTATAAAACTGCTGAAGGGGGACCCTCCATGGGGGCAAAGAAGGAACACGAGGAGAAATATTAGAAATACGAACAGAAAGAGAATCCTGTAAGCGAGATAACCGGACAGAAAGAAGGAGGTGGTGAAGAGGAACAGAAACCGCAGGAGGAGTAAAAGTTAAAGCACGACAGAGGCGAGAGGAAGGTTGTTGCAACGACCGTGCAAGATAGCTAAGACAGTAGTGATCACGGCGGTCCTGGAGAGATAGGAAGCCAGTGCCAACATACAAGCTGAGGACGGGAGTTGAACGAAAGGCACCAGAACTGAGGCGCAACCCAGTATGGGGCAAAGCATCAAGACGGTGAAGAGTAGAAGGGAGAAGCAGACGAGTAAGCAGGGAAACCATAATCGAGCTTAGAAAGGACGAGAGAGGAATGTAAAGCAAGGGAGAGTGCACCTATCCACTCCCCAAGAAGTATGGGACAATACCCGAAGGAGGGTAAGGGCCTTAGAGCGCTCAACACGGAGGTAAGAGATATGGGGAGACCAAGAACAAACGAGTGTCAAAGAATAACCCCAAAAGCTTCATGGAATTTTTGTACTCAAGGTGGATGACCATAAAGTGACAATGAGGGACGAAGAATGACCCGTTTCCGAGTAAAAGTCATGGCACAAGTCTGTAGTAGAGAACGTGAAGCCATGATCGGTGGCCCAAGACGACACAGCATCAATCGCAAGTTGAAGCGGCATTGAAGGAGAGGCGAATCATCACCCCTGACAGCAAGGGTAAGATCATCGACATAGAGAGTGGAGACGAGCCTGAAGGGAAAGAGAGGAAAGAAGACCCATTGAGGGCAACCAGAAAAAGAGTAGTGCTCAAACACTACCCTGGGGCAATCTTCGTATTGCTGAAAAGAGGCAGAGAGAGCGGTACCAAGCCTCACCCGAAAGGAACGACGAGAGAGGAAGCTGCGGAGAAAAGAGGAGATGACCACGAAGTCCAAAGAATGAAGCTGGGATAGAATATGATAGCACCAAGTGGTGTCGTAAGCCTTTTCCAGATCAAAAAGGACGGCAACAACGGAGGTCTCCAGCAAAAGCAAAGCAGTCGAATATAGACCTCCAAGTTCCCCAGGACATCTGTTGTGCTGTGGCACTTGCAAAAACCAAATTGAGAAGGGGAGAGGAGGTGATGGTGTTCCAGGAACTACATCAGACGAACGTTAACCATACGTTCAAAGAGTTTGCAGACACAACTTGTGAGGGCAATAGGGCGAAAGTCCTTAGGGGATGTTCCAGAGACTCTGGTTTGCGAACAGGGAGACAACGGCATCGAGCCAGTCCTCAGGGAATGACGACGACTCCCAAATCCGATTATACAGACTCAGTAAATACTGAGACGTGCACAGAGGNTTGTGGTAGTGTGTAGGTGGTGGTAGTGTGGAGGTGGTGGTAGTGTGGAGGTGTTGGTATTGTGGAGGTGTGGTAGTGTGGAGGTGTGGTAGTGTGAGGTGGTGGTAGTGTGGAGGTGGTGGTAGTGTGAATGTTGTGGTAGTGTAGAGGTGGTGGTAGTGTGTGGTGGTGGTAGTGTGTGGTAGTGGTATTGTGTGGTGTGGGTGGTTTAGAGGTGGTTGTCGTGTGGAGGTGGTGGTAGTGTGTGTTTGAGGTTGTGTGGAGGTGTTGGTGGTGTGGATTTTTTTTTTATTTATTTTTACATGCGTACTTGCCAATAAATACAATAAAACAAGAACAAACAGAAACACAAACACAAAGGCACAACAAAAAAAGACAAATACATATAAATACCGGCCTGAAGGGCCGACAACAAAACAACAATGAACATAAACACAAAGTAACACAGTAAACAATAATAACAAGACAAGACAGGAGGGTAATGTAAATAAACAAAAACCACACATAGCACAAAATCACAGTAGAAAAGGAACAGTGCAAGACGTGTCGTGCAATGTGAAGCATACAGGCAAGCATAAGTAAGGCAACAGATTACAATAAACACAAGGCACAGTTACAAAGGACAAAGGAACAAAGTTACAAAGGACAAAGGCACAGGAAGAAATCACAAAGGCACAAAATAATAAAGTATCAAATACACAAAACATCGGCCTGAAGGGCCGACAACAAAAACAAAAAGCACAGCAGTACAATGACAAAATACCCAAACCCTCACCCAACAACCCAACCCGTGAACAAACACAAACAAGCCAAACTGGCCCTGAAAACCCACACAGAGAGGCACAACACAGAACACCAGAAAGTAAATACAAAACACACACGCACGCAATCGCACACCACGCACACAAACGATCACCACACAACAACACATAGCACAAACACACACACACAAAAAAATCACCTATATGAATAAGACACAACAGTGGTAGGCACATACTTCTCAGGAAATTCATGCCTAGGATATTTCTGCTTATAAGCTTCCCACACTAAGTACTCCTAGTCAGTAGGACAACGGTCCCCCTACTTCAGGGGGGCGAGCATTTACTCGGGAACCACCAGATCAGGCGGAAACGGCAGGATCGGAAGCTGGGCGACCGTCGTCGCATAACGAGGGAAGGCAGAACGAAGGGAAGCGGAAGACACAGAAGAAGATCCTCTTACTTCCCGAGAAGGCCCCGCCGCCGGACGCATAAGAGAAGACGACGAAGTCCGCCGAGACGGCAACCCCACATCTGACACCGCAGGAGACACAGTAGAGACGGTCGGAGAAGGGAGAAGTGGCAAACCTGCTGCCGCCGAAACGGGGGACGAAACTGGGGGCACAGAGCCCCCAGAGGGAGCAGTCTTCTTGAACACCATCACCAGGTCACTACGCTCACCAGCAGGAGGAACCCCCGCCCCACGCAGAACCGGAACCATCCAACGCAGGCGACGCACCGGAAGCAAGCTTCACAGGCACCTCACGAGAGGAAACATCGAGACAGGCAGCCGCAGGCACATGGACCTCCGCCACCATCGAGGAATGGACAGAACCTCACCACTGTCACTAGAAGATCCACCATCGTCGAATTCTCCCACATCAGCCCAATCAGAAGATCTCCGGGAACGCTTGGGCACTGGCCGCACATCATCAGAGCCGGATGTCGATCCAGAGACCCGTACAACACAAGCCGCGCGAACCGCCGCCCGCCGCAGGACGGCAGCATCCTCAACCACACGGGAAACCAGGCTGAGCACAGTAAGAGGTCACACAGCGGCCCCAGCACCCAGCACATCCCAGGTACACGGCGAGGGCGCAGTGACAGGCACCACAGACGGAGAACAGGAAGACGGGGGAGCCGCGCATACAGGAGCCGGTAGAATTACGGAAGCATCCAGGACAGTAACCGGGGCAGGACGATCATCCGACGGCGATGCAACCGCCTGAGAGGAAACCGCAACAGGCGACACAGCCTCTGGGGGAGGGGCGACATCTGCAGGAGACGCTTCAGGAGACGCTTCAGGCGACACACGCGGTACGGCAACAGCCAAAGCGGTGGCCACAGCCACCGAATCCTCCTCCACAGGGAGCGGCGGGAAATCCACCTCACGGAAGAGGTTGACAGGCACGACGGCAGGTTCAGAGCACCCAGGAGCCTGATGACCCAAGAGGCCACAACAGTAATACATACGGGGCTGACGAGCATAAAACACTCAGACAGAACACCCCAGAAGCCTCCCTTGAGAAGGAATGTCTGCCCGCAGCCTCATTCCTAGGATGCTAATATTGGACCGCACACCCTTGAGCGGACCCGAGGAGAGCAGGTGCAACCGCACACTGATGATCGCCTCAAACTGGCCGAAATAACGCCTCAGCAGTCCCTCCAGAAATTCCAGGGACGCCCCATGCACGCTGACATACGTGATAACACCACTGCGATCGGAGACAGTTACAGTGCCCGCGCCTTCGGGCAGGGGCAAAGTCCGCCCCTCGTACCGACGTAACAACGCCCTATTCACTTAGTTGTATTTAGTTGTATTTTACGGGGGTTGAGCTTTGCTCTTTCGGCCCGCCTCTCAACCGTCAATCAACTGTTTACTAACTACTATTTTTTTTTCCACACCACACACACACACACACACACCCCAGGAAGCAGCCGTGACAGCTGACTAACTCTCAGGTACCTATTTACTGCTAGGTAACAGGGGCATTCAGGGTGAAAGAAACTGTGCCCATTTGTTTCTGCCGGTGCGGGAATCGAACCCGCGCCACAGAATTACGAATCCTGCACGCTATCCACCAGGCTACCTGGCCCCACACCTCCTCTGTTGTTAGCTTAACAACCACTCGACGGGCAGGCACCAGCTCAACACCATAGACATCCCCCACAGGGACCCGCAGCATGTCACATAGCACCAAACCCACCTCATGATAACCCGCCCGAGCAGAAAACTCAAGTCCAATAGACTGGGCACGCACCACAGGGGGAAGGGGGCCCCCATGGCGCCGACACGCCAAACCACACCCGCCCCCTCGCAACTCTAGGTAGCAACTGGCAGGTCAAGCGGGCGTCTTGACCCCCTGTCGGCCAACAAACGAATCCTGGTGTCGAAGTGGTTGTAGTTTGTGGTGGTGGTGGTGGTGGTGGTGGTAGTGTGTGGTGGTGGTGGTATGGAGGTTGTAGTGATGAGGGTGTGTGGTGGTGGTGTGGAGGTGGTGGTGTGGGTGTGTATTCACCTATTTGCATTCACCTAGTTGTGCTTGTGGGGTTTGAGCTTTGTTCTTTCAGCCCGCCTCTCAACTGTCAATCAACTGTTTCTACTACTACTTTTTTTCACACCACACCACACCACACGCAAACACACACACACACACACACACACACACACAAACACACACACACACACACACACACACACACACACACACACACACACACACACACACACAC
>WNGS01043122.1:6555-9055 GCA_020271785.1 Procambarus virginalis
AACAAGAAGTGTGTGAAATATAAATATGATTTATATTGCTTTAGTCTTTTAATTATTATAATGTAATTTAATATATTTCCGAACCACTTGGACTGGTCGGTGCGGTGACGACCTCGTTCTTGGAGGTTAGCATTAGATTCTCGATGGTGGAAGTGGTTGGGCATTGTTCCTTCCCGTCATCCTATAGCATGGCTTAGCGCCTTCTCTTCCTATAATTACCCCAGCTGGGACAAAAATAGGCGTTCTTCATACTACGGTTACCCCTAGGCACTTCCTTGGACCACTTACCTTGCGAAACCATTATATGTTTTACGGTCAGTATACAGTGCTTTAAAGTTGTCCATTAAGGTAAACAACATACATAGTAATTAGCATTGTAATTAGCTGATTTTCATGTGCCAGGAAGACGAGTGGTTTGTCCTCGATTTTCTTGTCTGGGTAGAAATGGACTCTTCAGCAGCTATTGGTGTGAAAAGTTGTTTTGAAATTTGTGAATATCCCGAGTCTTATTTTCAGGCGTTAGTCAAGCGCTAACTTGGAGCGCTGATCGCTCGCTTACTTCCCAACTCTTAAACGTCCAGAATATATGAATCAAGATAACTGGATAAAAATTAATACCGTGTGGCGCAAGTGAAGGATGAATGTGCACTGGACACAAACGTTCTCTCCAGTGGGAGAAATTGTTCTGCCAAACAGCTCAACCAGTGATAATGC
The DNA here is from genome assembly GCA_020271785.1 of Procambarus virginalis. Classification (NCBI taxonomy): domain Eukaryota; kingdom Metazoa; phylum Arthropoda; class Malacostraca; order Decapoda; family Cambaridae; genus Procambarus; species Procambarus virginalis. The sequence continues at coordinate 7,270 of WNGS01043122.1, forward strand.
AAGTGAAGACTCCTATCACCAGCGACGGATCATAACTTTTCTTAATTAAATCTTTACTTCATCAACTTGAACTTCCTCTCTTCATTTATCGTTCTCGTGACTTTCTTCACTTGTTTACTTCTGAAGGTTTCTCCCCTTACCCCCTTTATCCCCTTCACTCTTCCTCCACTTATCACTTTGTTCCTACATCATCTCACCTCAGCCTCTCGTTCATAATGATTTCTCCATACCAGACCTACCCAGGCCAGCCGTACTCGTCTCCCCTCACCTTCGCCACCAGCTCAAGTTACCGCTCTTACATGTTGTTGGGTGTGTGAGGTCACAAGCTGTTGGGTGTGTGAGGTCACAAGCTGTTGGGTGTGTGAGGTCACATGCTGTTGGGTGTGTGAGGTCACAAGCTGTTGGGTGTGTGAGGTCACAAGCTGTTGGGTGTGTGAGGTCACATGCTGTTGGGTGTGTGAGGTCACAAGCTGTTGGGTGTGTGAGGTCACAAGCTGTTGGGTGTGTGAGGTCACAAGCTGTTGGGTGTGTGAGGTCACAAGCTGTTGGGTGTGTGAGGTCACAAGCTGTTGGGTGTGTGAGGTCACAAGCTGTTGGGTGTGTGAGGTCACAAGCTGTTGGGTGTGTGAGGTCACAAGCTGTTGGGTGTGTGAGGTCACAAGCTGTTGGGTGTGTGAGGTCACAAGCTGTTGGGTGTGTGAGGTCACAAGCTGTTGGGTGTGTGAGGTCACAAGCTGTTGGGTGTGTGAGGTCACAAGCTGTTGGGTGTGTGAGGTCACAAGCTGTTGGGTGTGTGAGGTCACATGCTGTTGGGTGTGTGAGGTCACAAGCTGTTGGGTGTGTGAGGTCACAAGCTGTTGGGTGTGTGAGTGGTCCACTTCTCAGACCAGCTTGCTGGCCTCCTTATACTCAGATTGGGTACTGTCACTCGCCTAATTTACTTATAATACCAAATGTTACTTATGGTTATGTAACTTTTCAGTTGTCACAAAATTTGTCTAAATTTTTCCTGAACATTTTATACAGTAAAATTATTTCAGAATGAATGCCGTTCTGAGCCTAATAAATTTCATGTACCAAGATATACTTTGTCAAGTGGAGATAAATGCGCAACTTTGGAAGTTCTTCATGCGTTAGTGAATGTATCGTAAGTGCATGACTAAATACCAAACAAAATGAAAGTTTCCACAATGTGGCCATTTACACCTGTCTAATTTTTCTCGTACTAAACGATTTATATCGATATATCAATTGTTTAATAGGCACTAAATCGAAATTATATGCATGATAAGGGCGTTCCCACATTTGTAATGGCTTTCATAGTGAAATGTGGTGGCCTTTTACCGAAGACTGGATTTGCATTAAAATGCTATTCACTGAATGCCCAGTTATTAGACCTTTCAGACCCGTTGGCATGAGGTACCTGGAGCTTTGCAATTACTTTATTCACTCTCGTATTCTTGAAGATATCCTCACAGTGTACCCAAAATTTGCCAGTGCAGGCTACTAAACATATGGCCCTGTATGACTAACCATCCTGCGAGATGGGGACCTTTATTACCACTGCTACCTTATTCAATCTAGTGTTGATGATATCCTCAAAATGCATCCGGAATCTGCCAGTGCAGACTGCTTATCACATGCCTCTGTATGACTAACCATCCTGTGTGATGGGGATTTTCTAGCATCAACTAGTTAGCTTTTTCGACACACTGTACTCCCCTTCATATAGTCTAGGGCAGCTGCACTAATGCACATGTACCTCACGTATTAATAAAAAAAAAAA
>WNGS01043122.1:14055-19730 GCA_020271785.1 Procambarus virginalis
TCCAGGGATGCCATCACAATGCTTATACTGCTCAAGTCACTTGTGCTGTCCCGACCCGAGTACTGCTCAGTACTCACTTCTTCCTTCAGAGCAGGAGAGATCGCTGAAATAGGGAATGCAAAAAAACTATACGGCATACAGTTACGGGCTCACCATAGCCCGTGCTACCTGGAATTTGTTCTGGGTAGCTGAATCTTAAACGACATCAGGCATACATAGACACGATAAATGCACCTAAATTATTGGCATCGTCTCAAAACTCTTAAAATGCACTTTCTAGGAAGGAGCCGAGTGGGGTATCAAATAATATGTACATGGAAAATTCTGGAGGGCCAGGTCACAATTTGCACAGAAAACAACATACTGGAGTGAACGATATGGAAGGAAATGCAGAATAGAGCCAGCGAAGGTACACGTTCCATAGCATAGGCAGATACACCATAACCATCAAAGGTCTTCGGTTCGAATCCTTCCTGCAGTATAAAAAAAAATTGCCGGAACAAAAGTGGTGTCTTAAAATACTAATTCTCTGCAAGAAGTTGCCGGACCCAACCAGCCTGTAGTGGATATTGTGGCCTGCTGGCCGCTCTCAAGCAACAGCCTGTTGGATCCAGCTCTCACAAGTCAGCCTGGCCTCGAGACGGGGCTTGGGGAGTGGAAGAACACCCTTAACCTTGTGCAGACAGCTGATCCAGGCTCCAGACTCCTTCGTTAAGGAGCTGGTTGGTTGCCTGTAGGTCGTGTGTGCGCTTCGTGTGACCTGTCTTCATTGCCCCTCTCTTACTCGTTGTTTCCACTTGTTTTGTTCTTATACTATTTGTACTTTTTCTCTCGATTTATGACATGCTGTATTTTTACATCGTGCACGCAACCCTCAGGTGCGCCTCGCCCTCACTCACCACCGCTCCCCTTTCACGAACGTAGCACGTCGCGCCGCACCGCAGTGTGCGCGCGTTGCTACGCTCACCGAACAAGTTGGGTGAGAAGTGGTGGAGGCCAGCCGTCATAGTTTCAAAGCGTTATATACAGAGTGTGGTAAGACGGGACACCACGACTAGTCTCATCCTGTAACTACACTTAGGGTAATCACTTAGGTTAATACACACCACACACACACACACACCACACACACACACACACACCACACACACACACACACACAAACTGACAAGCTGCAGGAATGTCGAACAAATGTGCTGTTAGTACCAAGCAAATCTATGTTATGAAGATAGGGGTAGGAAGCAGGAGACCAGATAAAACGTATCATTTGAGATTAAAACTCAAGATCAGAGGAAGAAACGACCTGGGGGTTGAACCACGCCAGACTGTCCCTGAAGATCATATAGAGGACTAACATCAGCAGCATATGGCCGGTTGGCCAAATAAGAACGGCCTTTAGCACTTGTGTAAGGAATCTTTCAGAACATTATCATACCACCTGTCAGTACAACTGGAGTATGTCGGGCTCCAGCATGGAGTCCCTACATAGTAAAGCATAAGACTAAACTGGAACACTCAACCACTTGGTTTGCCACCAGAACTAGTACCCGAGCTGAGAGATGAGCTACGAGGAGCACTCAGGAATTAACCTCACTTCGTTGGAAGACGAAGAGGTTAGGGGGGCGACTTATCACCACATTCAGATTCGCAGGGGAATTCGACGGTGTGATAAAGACAGGCCTGTTTAAGAACAAGGGGCCACCCTACGGGCACAGGTGTGCAATGTAGTGGCGAATGAGCTACATGAGATGGTTAGGGAAAAACTTTTTAGTGTCAATGTGGTTGGGAAAGGGATGCATTCAGGAATCGATGTGTGGACTACTCCCATACACAGTTTCAAGTGTAATATGATAGTAGCCCATAGCTCAAGAAACTGTACACTGTGATTGACGGTTGAGAGGCGGACCAAGGCCAGTAGCTCAACCCCCGCAAGCACAACCTAGGGACTACAAACACACACACCACACACACACACACACCCACACAACACACACACACTACACACACACACACACAATATACACATATACATAACATAATATATGCACGCGCGCCTAGTTCTAAACCCAGACGTTAGTATCTTTACATAACACTTAAGATAAAAAAACACAGCCCCTTGAGCATGGTGGAGTGGGTGAGAGCCGGCCGCCAAGTACACACACAATGACTCACATCCCCAGCTACTCCCAGCTCACTCTCGAGGCATTAACGTCCTGCTGTTCACCAGCTCCTTTCTTCTCTATTTCCTGCTATCACCTATTTTTATCCCCCTCCAAGACCCGTAGTTATGCTAGCCCTCTCCCTCCCTTCCCCATGTTAGTCCGTAATGTAGCACTCCCTCGTTTTGATATCCCTCCATTTCCACCATCCAGTGCAATAAATCGGCTTGTAAATATTCGAATCCTTCTCCGATTTCCTTGTCTTCTTTCATTTTCGCGCTCGGCCCCCCCCCACCCTCTGTCCGTTAGGGTCATGAAGGTGAAGTTGTTTGCCCTCAGACCTGGTTATTTTGACTCTGGTACAGGAGTGGACAGCTTTTGACTCCTTAGCAGGCCGAGAGCTTTCCTTCCCATCGCTCATGGTTAGTCTTACCCTACTAAGCACCCTGAACACCACCTGCCAATTGGTTCTATTCCCAAATCTCCATTACTGTTGGGTGAACAGGGGCGAACAGTTGTGGATGGTCCCAGCAGGTGTTTCCCAGCTTTGTATATGTGGGTGAGGAGTGTATGGTGTGTTTTTTAATTTGTCTGCAGAACTGTATATTAGCTCTGAACCCGCCTTTTAACCATCTTGTTTTTCTCTAATATAGCCACCACACTTTCTCTCTAGACACACAACCACCCCACACTACACACACACACACACACATCACACACACCCACAACACGACCCACACCACACGACACACACACACCACACCACACCCAACAACACTCCAACCCACCAACTCCACTCATCTCACTCATCCTCACTCCCTCACTCCTCCACACCCACAGATAGACTTTGTACACATTTTCAAATGTAGATAAATAGAGCTCAGAGCCAGGAATCTGTACACCAGAGATTGACCATCAGTGATGAGAGCAGGGGGTTGTGGTGTGGTGTCGGGGGGTTGTGGGTGAAGGCGGGGGTTGTGGGTGTGAGAGGCGGGGGTTGTGGGTGTGAGAGGCGGGGTTGTGGTGTGAGAGGCGGGGGTTGTGTGTGGACGTTGTGTGCAGAGGCGGGGGTTGTGGGTGTGGAGCGGGGTTGTGGTGTGAGAGGCGGGGGTTGTGGTGTGAGAGCGGGGGTTTGTGGGTGAGAGGCGGGGGTTGTGGGGTGAAGAGCGGGGGGGTTGTGGGGTGAGAGGCGGGGGTTGTGGGTGAGAGGCGGGGGTTGTGGGGTGTGAGAGCGGGGTTGTGGTGTGAGAGGCGGGGGGTTGTGGTGTGATAGGCGGGGTTGTGGTGTGTATAGGCGGGGGTTGCTGGTGTGAGAGGCGGGTTGTGGTGTGAGAGCGGGGGTTGTGGTTGTGAGAGGCGGGGTGTGGGTGTGGCGTGTTGAGAGGCGGGGGTGTTGGTGGAGAGGCGGGGTTGTTGGTGTGATAGGCGGGGGTTGTGGGTGAGAGCGGGGGGTTTGGGGTGGAGAGGCGGGGGTTGTGGGGGAGGGGGGGTGTGGGGGTGAGAGGGGGGGTTGTGGGTGAGAGGCGGGGGTGTGGGGTGAGTAGTGCGGGGTTTGTTGGGGAGAGGCGGGGGTGTTGGGGGTGAGGGCGTTGGGTTGTGGGGTTAGGGCGGTTGTGGGTAGAGCGGTGTGGGGTGAGAACGGCGGGGTTGTGGGGTGAGAGGCGGGGGTTGTGGGGTGGAGGCGGTTTGTGTGTGTGAGGGCGGGGTTGTGGGGTGAGAGGCTGGTTGGGTTGTGCGGGGTGGTGAGAGGCGGGGGTTGTGGGGTGAGAGGCGGGGTTCGTGGGGTAGAGGCTGGGGGTTGTGGAAGTGAGGGGGGGGTGGGGTGAGAGCGGGGGTGTGGTAGAGGCGGGGGTTGGGGGTGAGAGGCAGGGGGTTTGGGGTGAGAGGCGGGGGTTGTGGTGGTGAGAGGCGGGTGTGGTGGTTGAGAGGGGTTGTGGGTGAGAGGCGGGGTGTGGGGTGAGAGCGGGGTTGGGTGAGAGGCTGGGGTTGTGGGGAGGGCGGGGGGTTGGGGACGGTTGTTGGGGTTAGAGACGGGGGGCTTGTGGTGGTGAGAGGCGGGGGGTTTGTGGGGTAGAGGCGGGTTGTGGGTGAGAGGGCGGGGTTGTGGGGAACTGGGGTGAGAGGCGTGGTGTGGGGGTGAGAGGCGGGTGTTGTGGGTGAAGTGCGGGGGTTGTGGGGTGAGAGGCGGGGGTTGTGGGGTGAGAGGCGGGGTTGTGGTGGGGCGGGTTGTGGGTGAGAGGCGGGTTGTGGGGTGAGAGCGGGGGTTGTGGGGTGAGCAGACGTGTGTTGTGGGGGTGAGGAGCGGGGTTTTGGGTGAGAGGCGGGGGTTGTGGGTGATGCAGGTTGGAATACGCTCAGCCATATATTTCCATTAGTTTGTTATGTCTTACTGTTTTCTTTTATATTTTTCGCCATCCCGTTAATAATACTTTGTAATTATCTATTTTATATGCTTTTCATTTATGTTTACCTAATTGCTAGTTCGTAAGTGGATATGTATATTTTGATCTTATTATTTGCTGTCTTTGGGTTGATAATATATATGTCCTTGCTTATTGAATTAAGTTCCTATCTGATTTCTTTCTGTATATCTTACTTCTCGAAATTGTGATGTGCCTTGCAATGGAAGTGTTCCTCCTCCCCCCCCCCTCCGGCGCGCGCACACACACACACCACACACACCACACACACACACACACCACACACCACACACACACACACACACACACACAACACACACCACACACACACACACAACCACATCACACACACCACCTACACCACACTACCTCACACACACCACTCACACTCACACTCACACTCACACTCACCACCACCACTACACACTCAACTCTCTCCTCACAATTCTCTCTCTACCCTCTCTCCTCTCCTCCTCTCTCTCTCTCTCTCTCTCCTCTCTTCTATTCTCTCCGCTCGCGCCTCCACTTTCCCCCCTAACCTCGATACCCCCCCTCGTGGTTTGCTTTTTTCTTCCATATCTACATCTATATACCTTCTGAGAGTCTAAATTTAGAAGGTATTTTTCTCCTTCAGCAACAAACCTCCGCTACTTGTTTGATTAGCCTGTGTGTGTACTCCCGCCTATTTGTGCTTGCTGGTTTGAGCTCCTGGCTCTTTGCCCGCCTCTCACTCTCAGTCAACAGGGCACAGATTCCTGAGCCTACTGGGCTCCTCATATCTACATTTAAACTGTGTACGGATCAGCCTCCACCACCATCACTGCCTAATGCATTCCATCCGTTAACTAGCTTGACACAAAAAAAGTTCTTTCTAACGACCCTTTGCTCATTTGGGTACTCATCCTCCACCTGTGTCCCCTTGTTCGCAGTACCATCCGCGTTAAACAGTATATCCTTATCCGTAAGTTCCCTCTTGAAATTGTATGTAGTGATCATGTAACCCTTACTCTTTGTCTTCCAGTGTCCTGAAGTGCATTTCCCGCAGCCTTTCCTCGTAACTCATGCCTCTTAGTTTCAGGGACTAGTCTAGTGGCAT
>WNGS01043122.1:19755-34603 GCA_020271785.1 Procambarus virginalis
ACCTCTGAACTTTTTCCAGCTTCGTCTTATGCTTGACAAGGTACGGGCTCCATGCTGGGGCCGCATAATCCATGATTGGTCTTACATATGTGGTGTACAAGGTTCTGAATGATTCCTTGCATAGGTTCCTGAAGGCTATTCTGATGTTAGCCAGCCTCGCATATGCCGCAGATGTTATTCTTTGATGTGGGCTTCAGGAAACAGGTTTGGCGTGATATCAACGCCAAACCTGTCTCTGCTGTCAAATGTTTCTCTGTCCGTTTCATAAAGAACTTCATCTCCCATTAGGTATCCTGTGTGTGCTTACTCACCTATTTGTACTCACCTATTAGTGCTTGCGGGGGTTGAGCTCTGGCTCTTCGGTCCCACCTCTCAACTGTCAATCAACTGGTGTACAGGTTCCTGAGAGGAACCTGTACATGCTTAGTATCTGTGTGTGTGTGTGTGTGTGTGTGTGTGTGTTTGCTCATGGCAGGGTGCCTTTGGAACTGTGCCTGTGTGGAGGGGGATGAGAGGGGAGACTGACGCGCATGTGACAGCGAGGAGTGTATCTCTTGCCTTGGTGAATTAATTACTGCGCAATTTGTCTTCCTCATATTTTGCTGCACTAATGTTTAATATTTTTGTGTGTGAATGAAGGTGTTGTGAAGACTTTAAGCGCCGCCACTCTCGCCACCTTGAGTGGGGGAGGTGATGACGTCTGTGACACTACAATAAGGTGTCCGGTTCTCAGGTCATGACTACACTGGACGGTGTGGTTGAGGTACTGTGTACCGCCCTTGAGTCGTGTTGACCTTTCCTTGTAGTGAAGAACAGACAGGGGTTAAGAAGCGTTTGTAACAGGAAAGTTGTTTGTGTGCGCTTGCGTTGCTTGCAGTGGCTTGAAATTGAGGACATACTGTACACACACGTGCAATGTGTAACACCTGAGCGACTAAATACTTGTATTATTGCTTCGAAACAAGAAGAGAGTTGCTTGGTTTTATCACGCCATGTACTTGCCGCCTTGTAAGGCTCAGCTGTGCTTGCTACCTGTTTCCCTCGTTGTCAGGCTTCTGCTTACCTGTTCAAGCTGGGCGTCTCCCCTCGTCTCATGGTCTACCCTCACCACGACACACACACCACGTGTTCACCACACCTCACCACGACACACACACCACGGGTTCACCACACCTCACCACGACACACACACCACGGGTTCACCACACCTCACCACGACACATACACCACGGGTTCACCACACCTCACCACGACACACACACCACGGGTTCACCACACCTCACCACGACACACACACCACGGGTTCACCACACCTCACCACGTGTTCACCACACCTCACCACGTGTTCACCACACCTCACCACGACACACACACCACGTGTTCACCACACCTCACCACGACACACACACACCACGTGTTCACCACACCTCACCACGACACACACACACCACGTGTTCACCACACCTCACCACGACACACACACCACGTGTTCACCACACCTCCTCACGACACACACACACCACGTGTTCACCACACCTCACCACGACACACACACACCACGTGTTCACCACACCTCACCACGACACACACACACCACGTGTTCACCACACCTCACCACGACACACACACCACGTGTTCACCACACCTCACCACGATACACACACCATGTGTTCACCACATCTCACCACGACACACACACCACGTGTTCACCACACCTCACCACGACACACACACAACGTGTTCACCACACCTCACCACGATACACACACCACGTGTTCACCACACCTCACCACGACACACTCACACCGTGTTGACCACACCTCACCAAGGCACACACACACACACCACGTGTTGACCACACCTCACCACGACACCTCACCATCTCACATCACTGGACCTTGCCAACTGTTTTTATCAAGGCTCTAATGTGTCCCTCCCTTGTGTCCCTCCTCCTCACCTCCTCAGGTGGGCCACTCGGCTGCCAGGTAACTCACACCTGGTAATCAACAATACATTATGCGAATAAAGTTGCTGAATAACGTTAATTGGGTGAGAAGTGTGTGAAATATTGTTTAAAGTGTGTGAAATATTGTGTGTGAAGTGTGTGAAATATTGTTTAAAGTGTGTGAAATATTGTTTAAAGTGTGTGAAATATTGTTTAAAGTGTGTGAAATATTGTTTAAAGTGTGTGAAATATTGTTTAAAGTGTGTGAAATATTGTTTAAAGTGTGTGAAATGTTGTTTAAAGTGTGTGAAATGTTGTTTAAAGTGTGTGAAATGTTGTTTAAAGAGTGTGAAATATTGTTTAAAGTGTGTGAAATATAGTGTGTGAAGTGTGTGAAATATAGTGTGTGAAGTGTGTGAAGTGTGTGAAATATTGGGTGTGAAGTGTGTGAAATATAGTGTGTGAAGTGTGTGAAATATTGGGTGTGAAGTGTGTGAAATATAGTGTGTGAAGTGTGTGAAATATTGGGTGTGAAGTGTGTGAAATATAGTGTGTGAAGTGTGTGAAGTGTGTGAAATGTGTGAAATGAGAAACAAGACGTGCGTGAAATATAACTATGATTTATATTGCCTTAGTCTTTTAATTATTATAATGTAATTTAATATATTTCCCAACCACTTGGACTGGTCGGTGCGGTGACGACCTCGTTTCTTGGAGGTTAGCATTAGATTCTCGATGGTGGAAGTGGTTGGGCATTGTTCCTTCCCCCGTCATCCTATAGCATGGCTTAGCGCCTTCTCTTCCTATAATTACCCCAGCTGGGACAAAAGTAGACGTTCTTCATACTACGGTTACCCCTAGGCACTTCCTTGGACCACTTACCTTGCGAAACCATTATATGTTTTACGGTCAGTATACAGTGCTTTAAAGTTGTCCATTAAGGTAAACAACATAACATAGTAATTAGCAGTTGTAATTAGCTGATTTTCATGTGCCAGGAAGACGAGTGTTTGTCCTCGATTTTCTTGTCTGGGTAGAAATGGACTCTTCAGCAGCTATTGGTGTGAAAAGTTGTTTTGAAATTAGTGAATATCCTCAGTCTTATTTTCCAGGCGTTAGTCAAGCGCTAACTTGAAGTGCTGATCGCTCGCTTACTTCCCAACTCTTAAACGTCCAGAATATATGAATCAAGATAACTGGATAAAAATTAATACCGTGTGGCGCAAGTGAAGGATGAATGTGCACTGGACACAAACGTTCTCTCCAGTGGGAGAAATTGTTCTGCCAAACAGCTCAACCAGTGATAATGCAAGTGAAGACTCCTATCACCAGCGACGGATCATAACTTTTCTTAATTAAATCTTTACTTCATCAACTTGAACTTCCTCTCTTTATCGTTCTCGTGACTTTCTTCACTTTGTTTACTTCTTCTGAAGGTTTCTCCCCTTACCCCCTTTATCCCCTTCACTCTTCCTCCACTTATCACTTTGTTCCTACATCATCTCACCTCAGCCTCTCGTTCATAATGATTTCTCCAGACCTGCTCTGGCCAGCCGTACTCGTCTCCCCTCACCTTCGCCACCAGCTCAAGTTACCGCTCTCACAAGTTGTTGGGTGTGTGAGGTCACATGTTGTTGGGTGTGTGAGGTCACATGTTGTTGGGTGTGTGAGGTCACATGTTGTTGGGTGTGTGAGGTCACATGTTGTTGGGTGTGTGAGGTCACAAGCTGTTGGGTGTGTGAGGTCACATGTTGTTGGGTGTGTGAGGTCACATGTTGTTGGGTGTGTGAGGTCACATGTTGTTGGGTGTGTGAGGTCACATGTTGTTGGGTGTGTGAGGTCACAAGTTGTTGGGTGTGTGAGGTCACATGTTGTTGGGTGTGTGAGGTCACATGTTGTTGGGTGTGTGAGGTCACATGTTGTTGGGTGTGTGAGGTCACATGTTGTTGGGTGTGTGAGGTCACATGTTGTTGGGTGTGTGAGGTCACAAGTTGTTGGGTGTGTGAGGTCACATGTTGTTGGGTGTGTGAGGTCACATGTTGTTGGGTGTGTGAGGTCACAAGTTGTTGGGTGTGTGAGGTCACAAGTTGTTGGGTGTGTGAGGTCACATGTTGTTGGGTGTGTGAGGTCACATGTTGTTGGGTGTGTGAGGTCACATGTTGTTGGGTGTGTGAGGTCACATGTTGTTGGGTGTGTGAGGTCACAAGTTGTTGGGTGTGTGAGGTCACATGTTGTTGGGTGTGTGAGGTCACATGTTGTTGGGTGTGTGAGGTCACAAGTTGTTGGGTGTGTGAGGTCACAAGTTGTTGGGTGTGTGAGGTCACAAGTTGTTGGGTGTGTGAGGTCACATGTTGTTGGGTGTGTGAGGTCACAAGCTGTTGGGTGTGTGAGGTCACAAGCTGTTGGGTGTGTGAGGTCACATGTTGGGTGTGTGAGGTCACATGTTGTTGGGTGTGTGAGTGGTCCACTTCTCAGTCTAGCATGCTGGCCTCCTTATACTCAGATTGGGTACTGTCACTCGCCTAATTTACTTATAATACCAAATGTTACTTATGGTTATGTAACTTTTCAGTTGGTTCAAAATTTGTCTACATTTTTCCTGAAAATTTTATACAGTAAAATTATTTCAAAATGAATGCCGTTCTGAGCCTAATAAATTTCATGTACCAAGATATACTTTTTCAAGTGGAGATAAATGCGCAACTTTGGAAGTTCTTCATGCGTCAGTGAATGTATCGTAAGTGCATGACTAAATACCAAACAAAATGAAAGTTTCCACAATGTGGCCATTTACACCTGTCTAATTTTTCTCGTACTAAGCGATTTATATCGATATATCCATTGTTTAATAGGCACTAAATCGAAATTATATGCATGATAAGGGCGTTCCCACATTTGTAATGGCTTTCATAGTGAAATGTGGTGGCCTTTTACCGAAGACTTGATTTGCATTAAAATGCTATTATTAAAAAATAATGGGTATGAAGTGGAGTACAGTGTGTCAAGGGGGCTAGCTGAGTGATGCTAAAAAATCCCCATCACACATGCCTTTGTATAACTGAACATCCTATGTGATGGGGATTTTTTAGCATCACCTAGTTAGCTTTTTCGACACACTGTACTCCCCTTCATATAGTCTAGGGTAGCTGCACTAATGCACATGTACCTCACGTATTAATAATAAAAAAAAATATTGTAGACTCGTATACTGCACTGATCTAGTTGAGCTTGCGAGGGTTGAGCTTCGGCTCTTTTGTCCCGCCTCTCAACTATCAATCAACTGGTGTACAGATTCCTGAGCCTACTGGGCTCTATCATATCCACATTTGAAAGTGTGTATGGAGTCAGCCTCCACCACATCACTGCCTAATGCATTCCATTTGTTAACTACTCTGACACTAAAAAAGTTATTTCTTATGTCTCTATGGCTCATTTAGGTACTCAATTTCCACCTGTGTCCCATAGTGCGATTGTCCCTTTGTGTTAAATAGTGTCTTTATCTACCCAATCAATTGCTCTGAGAACCTTGTATGTAGTGAACATGTCTCCCCCTAATTTCTGCTTTCCAGCGACGTGAGGTTTAGTTCTGTAGGAGCCAAAAGAGCATGGCTGTCTCGGTCGTTCATAAAACACAAACACACACACACACACACACACACACACACACACACACACACACACGCACGCACACACGCACACGCACGCACACGCACACGCACACACACGCACACGCACACACGCGCACACGCACACGCGAGCGCGCGCACGATTAGTACCGTGATAAGGTAATCTTCATGTCAAATTATTTATCTTTTTCGACGAGGGACTTTTTTAACTGGTTCATGTTAATTCCACCCCGTCAGGTACAGTCCAGGCAATTCAGAAATATTATTGCAACTTTATTACTCTCGTGTGGTAACAATATTTTTAAGGAACGATGTTTTTTTAGAAATTATAATTAGGAAGATAACACGGTCGTTCTTATCACTGTTAGAGTTTATTCTCCAGCAGGTGTGCCATTACTTGAAGACAGTGGGGTCGCTGGTGAGGGGTTCGCTGGTGAGGGGGTCGCTGGTGAGGGGTCGCTGGTGAGGGGTCGCTGGTGAGGGGGTCGCTGGTGAGGGGGTCGCTGGTGAGGGGGTCGCTGGTGAGGGGGTCGCTGGTGAGGGGGTCGCTGGTGAGGGGGTCGCTGGTGAGGGGGTCGCTGGTGAGGGGGTCGCTGGTGAGGGGTCGCTGCCTGGGGTGTGGTCACTATATAACCCTTGATGAGCCACCAGCTCGTGGGTTCGGGTCCCTCCTCCAGAATCTTAATTTAAAAGGATAGCGTCGGAGGGATGTGTTGTGGGAAATTTTTACCCACCATATCTAATAATCATCTAAGAAATGTATTATTTCTATATCATATCAATATCATATCTAATATCATATCTATATCATATCTATATCAAATCTATATCATATCAGAATCATATCAGAATCACAATAGATTCATTATATATAGCTTGATCCTAGATGATGCCACTATGATCACGTACGCCATAGGGCCCTATAGATGCCTACGTGACTTAGTGCATGTTCTTTCAAGGATCCAGAAGCTTCTAGAAGGATTTGTTAATTAAAAATTTATTGGAACACTGACGTAGTATCCGGTAGAGATAAAATCGAATCCTTATTAAGAGTCAGTGGTATTATCAAGTACTACTTATAATCTTTAAATCCTATATCATATTTTATTATAATCACATCTTATCTCAATCATAAGTCTAGACTGTAAAAATAATCAATCAATATTCATTCTAAGCAACCTCTCAAGGGAGAGTGGGAGGGCATCTTGGGAAGAGAAGCGCCCACCACTGCCCGCGGGCAGAACACGTGTGTTTCACAACAGTGTATACGTGACGGTCCCTTAGCGAACATTTTCAGCTCAAGGACACCTTATCTCATATCATTATCACCAGTGAACACTCTCTAGAACTGGGGAGTACCTGGACAATATATCAACAAGGAAAATCCTAGAACATTTATATCTATAAGTGTAGAGTGGAGCATTTAGTGACGCGGTCTCCACCTTCATCCCTAATCTCATCCCTAATCTTCATTGTTATCTTCTGCAACGCAGTCCTATATCCGTAGCAACGCTACTCGTACGTCAACAGCAACGCTACTCGTACGTCAAAACAGCAACGCTGTAATCTAAAATATCGTGCCTAAACTCGCCAAGAGAGTTCTTCAGTCTGGCACACTTTGTCAGACAGGCACCCGGCTTCAGCTAAGTTTATTGAGTGTTATTACTGTAGCGTATTAGTTGGCCAATTAAAGCTAGTATAACATTAATATCTATAAGACTGATAGTCGGTAAAAAGGCGAGGCAACGCCTCATATTTCTGTGAGTTTATTATTATATTGTGGTACAGCAGAATCTTATCCAAGCTCTGNTATTGTTATGAGACCTCGTTTTCTATATTCAGATATATACAGTCACGATAAACAATATTGATTCACGGTGCTCGGGCGCTACTTCCATCATTGGTCACGGTAGGGAACACTGGGTTCACTTCCTCACTCATTATGTGCCTGTGAAACCGTTTTTCCACCGCCGTCCACGGGATGAGTTTTGTGGTACATAATAATTGACTAACGTGTCACATGACGTGGGCAACCCGTCCTCTTCACCAAGTCCATTCCATCCAGCGTTCGACCCCAAAGACGCATTCATCAATTTTAACATGCTGTTCATTCAAAATAGGGATTTATCAAATATAAATTAATATTATAATAGCATATTGGTGTATATATATAGACCTAAGTTAGGTGTTTAGGTTCTGTTGGCGAATATTTGCATTTGTAGTACGTGGGGAAGCATTTACAGCGTTGTGGTTCGAACAAAATTCGTCAGTGAAGCACTATTCGAGAAGTGTTCAAATCTCATCAGTTGTCATTCGTGTTTAAGCAGTTTTTTCATTCATAAACAGTGGTTTTGGCGGGTGCATGGATCACTTTTAGCCTTGTTTATGAGAACGGGCTGGTCTCTCACGTCATGAGAACCTAACTAGATTCCCACACTACTTCCCACCTTACACTATTTACTCAGTCCCCCCCCCTACACTCACCCCCTACCCTACTCCCCCTACACTCAGCCGCCTACACTCACCCCCCCCGTACATTCACCCCCCCTACACTCACCCCCCTATACTCTCCCCCCTACACTCACCCCCCACGTACACTCTTTACTCCCAAAGCCCCTCCCCCCACACTCCCTACTTCCACACTCTTTCCCTCTTCCCACACACACTCCATCCGAAACGTGCTGCAAAATGTAAGTAAAGAACTACCATTTACCATTTTGGTTTGGTGTTGGTTTACGGCCTATCAACATGTGAAGGGTTATTAAGACCGCCTCCACCACCTTACTGACCCACCAGCAAGTATACTTTAGCCCCCAACATAGTCTTGGGCCTGAGTAGACGCTGTGTGTCTACTTCTAGAAATAGAGAACACATCTTGGTGTGTGTGTACTCCTTGAGCAGCATATCGTATTAATAAATGTTTCTGGGTGTTTTACCAGGGAGTGAACTATACTGATTATGCTCCTGCATCCACCACTTACTAATGCTAATATTATTACTACGGCAGCTACAGTTACCAACTATTTCTACTGCTACTTCAAACTATCATATTTTCTACCGCAGCTGCTATAATGGGATAGTTAACCTCTTCGCATCCATTGAATTCTGACAAGATAATCAATTGGGGAATATAATCCATTTCACAAAGGACACACAACTTGTAATGGTCGACGACAGATGGAACCGTGTCGTTTCTCCATCTTCTGATGTGTTATTTGGCCATCATTTCACAGAACTTTACTCTAACTCAGTTGCACTGGTAGTGGGGGGAGAGGTTGGAGAGAGAGGGGAGAGGGCGAGAGGGAGAGGGCGAGAGGGAGAGGAGAGGGCGAGAGGGAGAGGGAGAGGGCGAGAGAGAGGGAGAGGGCGAGAGGGAGAGGGAGAGGGCGAGAGGGAGAGGAAGAGGGCAAGAGGGAGGGAGGGAGAGGGAGAGAGGGAGAGGGCGAGAGGGAGGGAGGGAGAGGGAAGGAGGGAGAGAGAGAGGGAGAGGGAAGGAGGGAGAGAGAGAAGGGGGAGAGGGAAGGAGGGAGAGGGAGAGGAGCGAGCAAGAGATGAAGGGTAGGATGAGAACAATGTGGTCGTGTGTGGCTTCATCAATAATGCCTCCTCATTATAAAGACAGGAGGCAGCGGACAGAACCAGCATTGTGTAAAGGTTAGTTGTCCGCGTACTGCTGACTCCCTTCCCTCGTTCTCCTTCCTACTTCGTCTCGTCGCACAAGTCCATCCGTTCCTTCCCAGTCTCTGGTGACGTAAGCCTCTCTGTTATATCTCGTTTTTTTCCACGTGGAAGATTATTTTGTGTCGGCTAGTTTTTTGATAAAGGGTATTATAGCTGTGGGTCTCGGCTCTCAAAATAGCACTGTAAATCAGAACAACTAAAGAAACTAGTTTAAATTACTTGATACTTGGTCAATATTAGCATTTCAGCTGTGGTCAGTACGACGCTGATGACAAACACTGCTGGACGGCTCCAGGGAGTCTGTGGCTGTTTTTCAATGCGTAAATAAGCTCCTGTAACTTGTTCCTCTACCGATACACAGCAGTAGTCTACAATACCTGTCCTCAGGTATTGTAGACATAGGTATATACCTGTCCTCAGGTATTGTAGACATAGGTATATACCTGTCCTCAGGTATTGTAGACATAGGTATATACCTGTCCTCAGGTATTGTAGACATAGGTATATACCTGTCCTCAGGTACTGCTCGTCCAAGCAGCTGTCCTACCCAAGATGCATTCGTCAATGTTAACGAACTACGTATTTAGAATTTATATTTTCTGAAATAAGTTAATATTATTACCTATTAGAATGTGCTGAACAGTTTGGACTTACTTAGGCTAGGTTACGGAGTTAGTTTCTGTTGGCCATCATTGGTACGTGGGTTAAAGAGTGGGATGCGGCTCAAGCAGAGGACGTCAACGACGGCTTGGCTTGCTGATGAAGACGAGCAATATTTCGTTACGTGCTCGAGTCACCTTTCTAGGTTTTATTCTTAGAGATGTTTATTATTATTATAGGTTTGCCCCCTAGCTCCTCCAGATATAGTTTGTCTCTTCCTTGTAATACCAATCTCGCCATACTTTTGTCTTTTTGCCTTCTTTGGTTTTTATTTCAATTCCTCGAAACGCTTTTTTTCTAGCTTTTAAGGTTTTCATTCGGATCCTTCATTCCCTTTGTTTTTAAGACTCGGTACTATTTGGGCGCGGGGAGTGAGCGGCGTTGTCCCCCCACCCTCACCGGAGGTCCGCTCTCCCTCCCTACCCCACCAGAAATGTCTTTCCCAAAGACTGCAGTCAGCCGGTCGATCCTGTTCGGCGCTCTTCTCAACTTTACAAAAAGACTTTTTTCTCTTGTACACTTGTGGGTACAAGACTACACGACTTGTGAATCTTCTTAGCAGGCTCAGCTTTCACGTCTCATATGTCTTTACTTTCACCCTAATGTTAGTAGAGGTCGGCTGGTCTGTTAATGGCATTATTTAACCTGCCGTCTCAAAGATTAGTCGGTACTTAGACACGCATCTGACCCACAATTTTGCCCTGTCATGAACCTTCCGCTCCACCTCCTAATGCTTCATGCTTCATGTTAATACTGGTCTTACGGAATCACCGACTGCGCCCCCATCTCGCATCTCTTTTTCCGGAAAGCTCTGATTGATTGATTGATGAAGATTAAGCCACCCAAGATGTGGCACGGGCATGAATAGCCCATAACGGAAATCTGTGTGTGTGTCATCTTCACACCCACTGTCTGGCCTTCACACGCACCACGCATCTGGTGTCCACAATTCGTCATCTTGCACACTGTGGGCGGTGTTGCCGCCTCGCTTGTTCCAAGTGTAGCTCATCCCTTGCCTTACATACCTGCTATCTTTGTTGGGTCTCCTCTTGCTCCGGGTCTCATCGCCCCCTCCCTCTCTTCCTCCTCCGTTGGTATTCAGTCCGGACAAAGAGTTCTCGCTCTGTTTGTGTTGTCTTTATCTTGATTGACTTCCTTGAAATTATTTTTGTATCTTTTTTTCCAGGTGTGCTTTAATTCGTCAGAAATTAAGGCACGTTCAACACTGTGAACACTTGGGGGTGATCCTGGGCGTCTTGGGTTCGAATCGTGGCTGGGTCAATAGAGTTCGTAGTGATATATATATATATATATATATATATATATATATATATATATATATATATATATATATATATACTTAGATTAAAGCTCCTCTGATCGTGAACTACGTTGATGTCGCTCGTTTCTTCATAGTTGAGGCAGCCACGCAGGGTGCCTGGCACTCCTGGCACACCTGAGTCATCCCTGGCACCACGCTCCCTCACCTTAACTCTGCTCTTGCAATTATCACCTCAATCACGAGGTATGTTGGTACATCACACTGTTAGTACACCATGTTGGTACACTATGTCAGTACACTATGTCAGTACACCATGTCGGTACACCATGTCGGTACACCATGTCAGTATACCATGTCAGTACACCATGTCGGTACACCATGTCAGTATACCATGTCAGTATACCATGTCAGTATACCATGTCAGTATACCATGTCAGTACACCATGTTGGTACACCATGTCAGTATACCATGTCAGTATACCATGTCAGTACACCATGTTGGTACACAATGTCAGTATACAATGTCAGTATACCATATCAGTATACCATGTCAGTATACCATGTCAGTATACCATGTCAGTACACCATGTTGCTACACCATGTCAGTATACCATACATCGGCCCCTTCTCTTGAGCTGCCACAGCCAACGAAATACGGGGTACTATTTGTGACGTGAAATACACATCACATAAAACTTGATAATGGTCCACGACGGACTGAAACGTCGTGGTGTCGCCGTCTTTTGCTGTGTGGGTTTGGTCCTCACACGGAGTACTAAAACGTGCCAACCCAACCCACCCCCTAACCTAACCAACCAACGCATAGAAAACATAGATGTTTGTGAGCCGCTACTTTCATAGTACCCCGTATTTAGTCCGTTTTGGGGAGCATAGCGAACAAAATGTAGTGTATTTTTTTAGTACATTTTGCTTGTGTGTACATAGGCCGTTACAGGAACTTAGGCCAGGTTAGGTTAGGGTATCTATTATTAGTAATAATAATAAATGTTATTACTAAGTATTTTAGTGGTATGGAAACAGGTATTTTGGCTAAAATCTTTATTTTATTTAGCCAAATTTTGATAACATTAAAATAAAACACTATAACAAATAACAAAATGGCTTTGTACCATGAGCGAATCGTGGGGGAGAAGTCGACAATATTTCCAGCAAGACAAAGGTTTAGACCCAAGGAGACAATGAGGATGTCATGTGTGGTGAGGGTGGGGGTTAGTAGTGGTGACAGTGGTAATGAGGGAGAGTGGTGGTGAGGGAGGGAGGGAGGGGGAGAGTGGTGGTGAGGGAGGAGGGAGGGAGGGGGAGAGTGGTGGTGAGGGAGGGGGGGAGAGTGGTGGTGAGGGAGGGGGGGGGGAGAGTGGTGGTGAGGGAGGGGGGGAGGGGGAGAGTGGTGGTGAGGGAGGGGGGGGAGGGGGAGTGGTGGTGAGGGGGGGGAGGGAGGGTTGAGAGTGGTGGTGAGGGAGGGAGGGAGGGGGAGAGTGGTGGTGAGGGAGGGAGGGAGAGGGAGAGTGGTGGTGAGGGAGGGAGGGAGGGGAGAGTGGGGGTGAGGGAGAGAGGGAGAGTGGTGGTGAGAGGTCTTAGAGAGGAGCCTCACTGGTACATCAACTCGTGGCTGTGACGATGTATGCCCTACACTCCTCCACGCCCAGTGGGGGCGACTTGTCCACTCCGTACTGGCAGTATTTGCAGTTAAATCCTTCTTCAGATGTTATCCAATCACAGCTGTAATCACCAGTGATTCGGTTCTGGAGCTTACAAAGGCAAAAGTCACTGTAAATTACTGAGACTATAGGATGGAGGCTGGCTTTTTGAGCTCCATAAGGTAACGCCTTCCCCCTCCAGAGTCTTCAGCCCAAATAAGCTCCTTGGCCTTTGGTGCGCGAGCGTCTTGAGACGTGCATAACGTCCATGACCTGACAGCCAAGCAGAACACCAGGTTTACCAGATCACACTGCAGATGGAACTTGACTGGAAGCGGCGCTGAGCTTGTCTTTCCCGCCAAAGCTAGTTCCATGGCGTCTCACCAGAGGGCGCCACCGTCGCCAGAGGGGAATTTTGGGTTTTGTGGTCAGTTGGTCCTATGTCGGTGCCTCTGACACTACCAACCTAAAGCTCAAAATACCCCCTCTGGCCATGGGTACCACACCCCTGGTAACACTCGTCTTCACAGTCAGTTGGCTCACAATCAGATGACCGAGGTCGATACTGGCAGCATGTGTGAGCTCCACTTGGCATGTGGAATCTAAAGACTCCAAACTTGACACCACCTGGACTAGGACTAGATCTAAGGAACTGCAAGCAACTCTTCCAACATGAGCATCATGCAAGCAAATCTGCAAACAACTCTTACAACATGAGTAGTCATGTTCTTGGGCTTTGAGAGACCATTCTCAAACACCTGTATTGGCAAACTCAAGATGTTAAAGGTGCTGCTCTAATTACTCTCTACTTGTCTAAGATGCAGATTCACTTATCCAATTGAACCTAGGCTTAGGTGGAGGTGGGGGGGGTGAATTTAAGATAAACTACGCAGTCTTTCTGGCATTGGCTCCTTGTGATAATTAGTTATATAGTAAATATGACTATAAGTTGATTGACAGTTGAGAGGCGGGACCAAGGAGCCAGAGCTCAACCCCCGCAAGCACATTAGATGAGTACAATTAGGTGAATACTAGTTCATAGCAGGTAGTTGAGAGGGGGGGGGGGAGCAGAGAGGTAGTTAAGGGCAGGTAGGATAGAGTCATTGACATGTCTCTCCTTTCCCCCTGACGGTGAGAACGTGATACATATTGAGAGGGGAGAGGAAAGAGGGAAGCAAGATGGATGGTCAGAGGTGTGTGTGTGTGTGTGTGTGTGTGTGTGGGTGTGTGTGTGTGTGTGTGTGTGTGTGTGTGTGTGTGTGTGTGTGTGGTGTGTGGTGTGTGCGCGTGTGTGCGTGCGTGCGTGCGTGCGTGCGTGCGTACGTGTTCATGCCCTTGAAGTTTGTCAAGAAAGTCATCCTTCACGAGAATCATTGCCTATCAATCATCTCAACTGCCAAAGTCCAAAAGAGGCTATTGATTATGCCTTGGTTGTTTGTTATTAACTCTACAGCAGTGTGTGTGTGGGCGCCTGCCGCTCAGGGCAGTGACCCGATCTATCTTGAGGTTATCTTGAGATGATTTCGGGGCTTTAGTGTCATAGCAGGAAGATAAGGGAGGGAAGGAATTATGAAAAGGGAGCACAAGGAAAGAGAGATAGCAGGGAATATAACTTCAAGATACAAAAGAGAGTTTCAGCCGACGTAAGAGAGAGAATGAAGAGAAACGCCGTGTAACTGATCGTTGTGCCTCGGTTATATTATGAAAACAATACTTACAACAAGCGACGTTGGTACGGAGTGAAGGGTGTTTACTCCACATAGAGTGGGTTATGATCCTGTACCATCCAGGGAGCCGGTGGCTGAGCGGACACAACACTGAAACGCGTGATCCTGTGGTCCGGGTTCGATCCCGGGCACCGGAGAGAAACAATGGACAGAGTTTCTGTCACCCTGATGCTCCTGTTACCTAGCAGTAAATAGGTACCTGGGAGATAGTCAGCTGTCAACGGCTGCTTCCTGGGGGTGGAGGCCTGGTCGAGGACCGGGCCCCGGGG